>DWLS01001581.1:0-21124 GCA_018246255.1 Pachliopta kotzebuea | reverse complement strand
TTCTCCTGATGGAAATTGATACGCATTGCTATAGGAATAAGTCATTAGTAAACATGTTTACATAGCATCACAAACGCAAGTCATTATCTTATTAGATTTATGTGTAATCATTAAATAATTTACATTTTGAAACCAAAATTAACACAAATTTTATTTAAATTCAAAATAGTATTATTTTGTAAGAGAAAATGTATGTGAATAAATTACATTTGCTTTATAATTATTAGTATACGTAATAAACGAATTGTATTTTCATTACTTCATTATTTTATATACAACAATTTTAAACTCATATACATAGCGTGTTAAAGTTTAAAAAAATGTTTATTTCGCGTTAAAGCCGTATTCGACTCAAGAAAACATCTAATAGGGTCGCAAAGTATGACCAACGAAAACAATAAATCCTAATGACAGCGCACCCCCTGGGCTCCCTCAGAAACGCACTATTTTCGACTACAAATAAATGTGCAGATGGATTGATAAATATAAATATTAGGGGCGAAACGAAGAAAAACAATGTTTATGAAACTGGTGTCGTTCGCTTCATAACTGTGAGTTACGACTTCCGACACGTGGCGACATATGGCCGTGCTGAATTTTTTCCACACAGATCCGAGAATTTTGAGATCGCATTAGATGTTATCTGATTACTTTATTACGTCGTTCCGATTTGGTCCCATTAGAGGACATATTTTTTTGGCATTGTCTACTCTACTCGGGAGTGAGAGAATCGTAAACTGTAGCTACAAATATCTACGCAGTTAATAATTGTTCAGCGAGAGCGAAATCAAACAGTCTGTCAAAGTGTGTACATCGCAGATAAATTTTCCGTGTATAATAAGATCAACACAGCGGAGCATGCGTGCAGCCGCCGCCGCCGCAGCCGCGACAGACGGGACGTTAGTCACGATGGGGCTATACTTAGCCGATTGCATTGTCTTCTGAAATATCTATTAACGATTATTGACAAGGCATCGGCACGCGAATCCTCCTCGCGAAGGTGCGACGAACTGCTATAAATATGCTTTATGTGTGGCGCGGGCGGCGGGCGGGCAGGCATGCGCCGGGAGGAATCTCTCTCGTGCTCTGGAGGACCTGGCAGACTCTCCCGCTTGTTAATATTTCAAACAAGTTATTAGTTTTTATGTCTAAATCGTCCTCAACTCAAAACATCATACCCGCATACCGCTCCCAAGACTGCAGTTTCTTACTTACAACTTGAATATGGACTTGTTATTTAGACATGTTATTTGGACATGTAATAAATTAATAATTACGTTACGCTGAATTTTGCTTACAATAGGTTTAAAATTCAAAATAATCATAACAAAATAGAAGTTTGCTTTTTCATTTTTATACAAAAATTACTACATTTAATACTTAATAAAAACACTAATACCTTTATTGTTTAAACGCAAATTGTTATTTGAGTGTATTAAAATTTGTTGCTAAACAATACAATACGCGCACTCAAAACTGTGATATAATCGCAATTAAACTGCTTCATATATTTAAATGCCTAACTACCGCTGCATAGTGCTCCAACCCGCCTAACAAATTAATGGATTCACGTCAAAATTGCAAACTGCAAATTCAAATTGATACAATTCGACAATTGATTACAATATGCACACAAAGCACTATCGTGTCCACAAACACAAGCGAGCAGTCAGCCGCCCGACGTCGATTCATATCGAGCGAGGGCAGCTTTTCATTTTGTATGTTAAATTAAATTTCCATGAAACAAGATTGAATTTTTCGCAATCAGTACGAGCGGGGATAGGTCGTGGAAAACTTGTGTAATTTCGCTTCGTGCGTTCATACGTAGATACGTATGCGGTAGTACATCAGATATATGCCATACCTACTGAAGGTCCGCTGTTATTGAATAGAGGGAAATTGCTTTACGTTCTTAAAATTAAACTGGTTGATTTCGAAATTGATCGAATAACATATATATTAACATTGATATGAGTAGTTTAGGGTTAAACGATGCTAGAGCCATAACAAAGGGCAAACCGCGATAGGCTTCGTCGAGGCGGTGTGGCGGGAAGGCTGTAGGTGTAGGTACGCGACCGCACAGCGCCGCGGGCAGCTGGCTGCAGCATCGGCTTAGCTAATTTACAATTTAATTATCAGCTTGGATGATGCATCGTTAGCGCGCCAAACCGAGTTTATGCGACTAATCAATTGTTTGACGCGGCCGCTGCAATCACGCGCCGCACGCCGCCGACCAGCCCGGCCCCTGCCTACAACCAACAATTCGCTAATGAAAACTTTTTAAATAAACATACGCACCGGGACACGTTCTTTACAAATAAATCCATTGTTTTAATGAAACAAATTTTAACTGTTTCTGCTTTTATTTCTACATCTAGACGAGCAAGTGAATGTCTCGAAACCCCGAACAAAACAATTAGACGACAAATAAAGATATTTTAACAGCTCTATATTGTAGTCATTGCCTTGTGTTTCAACTATCACTTGCTTATTTATTTTAGAAACCTAAGTTACATTATAATTATCTTTCCTAATATACCTACTATAGTATGCTATCCATTTAAAATATTATACACCTACACTGTAACAGTACTTACTGGTAGTAGATCTCTGTTGCAGGAGATCGTCTAGATAGATACAAACGCAGCTCCTATTTCAGCCGCCAAACATTAGTGTGTAAACATTATTGTGTTTCGGTTTGAAGGACGATGTAAGTTACTGACATCACTGGAATAACGAGACTTAACACCTGATATTGAGATAATGAGAATCTGCCTTAAGAGGCGACGTGCATAATATGGTGCTGTGTGTACCATCTTAACCAGCGCCACTTTGTCATGGGCAAGCATGTCACTTATAAGGTGAACGCCCTACTCGACCAGTCACCTTGTCGAATAATAAAAAAAACACATGTATTTTAAAGAAACATTAACATTTTCTGTTGAATATTTTTTCATGATTGTGCGAAATAAGTCATTAATATGGTTAATAATGAATATTAGCCTGTATCGGAAAGTCACGGAATAAATTTAAACGAAACGACAATATAAAACAGGACCAGTTGGAGAGACATGGAAAAAATTAATAATTGAAAAAAGTGTAGCGTGTGTCGGCGATGAAAGCAATCCAATAGAGAGAACAATGCGCCGCGCCGCGTCCGCTGATTAAATATAGAGCTGAATCCATCAGTCGCAAGAGTTGATTGAGCGTTCGGTATGAATTTATGCGCTAAATATTCGACAGGTGCCAAGTGTGTCGCCGTAGAGTTCGACCGCCGATGACTAACTACCGTCGCCCCAAATTTCAACTCAAATGTCAAATAATTCGGGCACCCGCCTTTCGCCCACTGTTGGGCAATGTCATATCTAACGAGCCGTCAATTGCCAATAACAATACTTTTAAAAGTTACCCATGGTTTTCTTGATCGAGGCCTAAAATCTATCCCAATATTGTTAGGTAACATCTAATTGTTTTAAATAATAGACAATTTTACTTATTTAAGTCTACCATAAACCACACAATGATTTAAGTTGCATGATTAAAAAAAGGTATACGTTGTAACAAGTAAATGAACTGGATACATTTGTCTAGGCCAGTTTAACTCATTTTGCAGATTTAGTGTTTGGCCATCCGTTCTACTTCATTTAAGACTATATTAATTTTCGGGTCTTTCCGAAAAATTTAACTTATTAAAAACCTTATAATATACGCGATGGAACCGATCATATTTAATAAAATTTAAAACGGTCGCGGAAAGATAAAAAAATCTCTATATATTTTTTGTGGTCTAGGACACTATTACTAACACGTATTTATGAAAAAAAGATTGTTTACCACTGATCTAGGCGGAGACCGTTCAAATGATAGTTTCTTTACAAAGTTTATTACTGCCTGAAAGCAGCAGAGTGCAAACACCATGTGTTTGTAAGGTTTTGTAGCTTGTAAAATGTCTGTAGTAATGGTATGTACTGTCTTATTTTTTATGGCATTGAGTGTTGCAATGTTATGTAAAAATTTAAAAAAGAAAAAACATAAACGAGCATTTTTACAAACCCAAGATTTAAAATTCATGTTATTTAATATTTTTTATTGCAATTAACATAAAATGCGACTGACATGTTTCTAAAATTACTGCGAATCTCTTAAAAAATTCTTACCGTTATGAAATCATACATGATAATCTTGATGTGAAATCATAAAAATTTTGTGTTCTTTTTAAAGTATTTCGTTTTACGTATTTTCTTGCAGCAGAGACGCAATTGTATAATCGATTTTCATTGCCGTTCGGAACGATTAAACAAACCGTTTACGATACAAAGTCGCAATGTGAACGTTCACAATTCGCTAATCCTGCGCCGCTACCGTTACATAAGACAGCTGAGTTGAATATAAATGTAAAACACAATAAATTTCATGCCCCGTAGGAAATGAATATTCATCACGAAATCGCCATGCATATTCTCCTTTGCTACAGCATTTCGTGCTCCCTACCGACACGTTCAGTTCATTCACAAAGTAAACCTTGTACTGTACAGCAAACAGTTGGAAATCGCACGTTTTGGCCGAACGGTTAGAGTGCGGGTAGGTCGCCGGGCGAGCGGCATCGCGTAAATTTCAACATATAGTAAAGTGATTTACGAATAATTGTTATGTTGGCGTATAACTAGAGAAATCTTTCCGCTGTTTGCCGTCTGGCTAATTTATATTATGAGGCTTAGGTAATTCGCGAGCTACGAGTAATTGGTGTACAGAACAATAGCTTTTGTCGTAGCCTTATCTTTTAATACATTGTGTGTCTCTTCTCAAACTGCCCTCTCAAGCTTCTTTGCATGAGTTTCATTTGAATTGTCTATATTCAAACGATGATTTATTTTAAAAAATTGTATTTAATTAATATTGTTTAAACTTTAGTAATATTACTGCTTCAACATAATGAACATAGATTTAATTTTATGATAAACAGGGAAAACAAGTTTTGGTTTTTCGCACAAAAAAATCAGCAATGTGTTTTATATAAGATTTTGCTTAATATATGTATAAGAAACATTTCATAATTTTCTTTGAAGAATTTATAAATCAGTTTCTAATTTTGAGACCGGTAACCCCAGATTTGCCACTCCGGCCACTGGATCAACCAGGCGTTACCTGGTTCGGAGCATATGTTTATCGTAACATGCGAATCAGCCTAAGGCGAATTAGTTCTCGCACAATGCAATTTGAATGCACATTACACAACGGACGAGCTACGAGCGCTTTTTATTGCGGCATCGTGAGATCTTATCTCGAAACTGCCACTTCCAGCGGGCAAATTTCAGCTTCCCTTCGAAACACCGCCAGCTCTAAACCTTTACTCTTCGCATGTAAAGATCAAAACTGCAAAACTCTACGCCCGGCCGCCTAGTGTGCGTATGTACACGTACGTGTAATATTCACGCACACAACGGCACACTTTTAAAGAATTCAACATAAAATCAGCAATAAAATTGAAAACATTTTGTTACGTTTTAAATAAGTTTCGCACAGTCGCAATTCGCCTCCACGCAATTTTGATCTTTGTTCTCTTTATGAAATGTACAAAGTCGCGCAATCCGACTGATTTTAAAATTATTTTTGGAGCGATAAGAAGCGTTAATTTTACGAGTCAGTGATAATTTGCTAACTTCCGACAGAGTATCGCCCTAGTTAAATCGTTCCAAACACTTGCCGCGTACAATTACCTATTCGAAGAGGAAAACCTAACTCGCCTCTCGGAGTTGGCTAATTGATTGACTACGGGCAATGTAGCTAATGGAACAAAATATTTCCTCCGTATACACATATTACTTATAAAAATTTCAAAAGTAAGTACAGAGAATTTATTTTCATAATATAATTGTGATGCCGCATTGCACTTTTGGTGGTTCATAAAGATGAGCGCTGCCGGAATCGTTTCCGCTAATGGAGTCGCATCCGATTTTGGGACTGTGATTTTCGTTATTATTGTGTTTTTGTCAAGCACTTTCAAATTGGGAGCGGCTAATTAGAGCGTATGTCCATATGTAACTCACTGCCGCTTGCTTATTAGTCGATAATGTTATCAGCTTTAAACATAGTAATTTGGTTACATAGTAAAACTTCTACCTATATAAAATACTTTAGCAATCAATTCCTAGTAAAAACAATATTTTTGGATAATTATTTAAACAAAGAATAAGAAAATTATGAAGAAGACAGGAATCAAATCTACTAATATTCAAAGAGTATAACAAAACTAATGATAGCAATAATATTTACTTTTAATAGATTACTTTCATCTCATCGTCGATTTATAACGAAATAAATGCAGCTACGTTTAAAGCGATGCAAGGTAATTCTATCAGATGAAAATAAAACTATTTTCTTATTAATTTTAAAAGCCGCATTTACCCCGATGTTAAAATGGTGGACATGACAGTTTTGCGAGTTCTTTACCGGCCTTTGGTTGCTCCTAACAACACCGCACAAGGAATCGCGCTACATGGCAAAGTATTAAGCGACTTACGAGGATAAACGATTTAAGATCATGTTGACTTACCTAACATCCATTGAGCATCGTACCACTATAGATTTACGAGCGTAAAGTTTCTTTACACCGTTCTCTTCTTTATAGAAGTAATAAAGAAATACTGAAATCATGGAAAATGTGGTTAAGTAACTTGTTTCATATAAACAAAAATTCAAATATATTTCCTTATTCTTGATACTAATGTCTAAAGAAGAGTAGTAAAAATATTCTTTAAACTAAACAATAAATATATTTGGAAATAAATTATTATCTACACTAAATACATAAAGAGCCTGATCATGCTCTTTTTTTATATAGATAACTAGATTTGAATTAACACAAATGTATTTTTCTATTTATTGGTTTGCTACCTATATTTATATAGTTCAGCTGTAATCTTTTTTTTAGAATGTAAGAGTAACTAAAAAAAGTTACAGATATACCTTAAACAGCTGCTGTTCCCATAACATTTACATACATGCAAACTTTAACGAAATTGGATGTTCTTCTTTTTACAAAGTTGGTATTATTCTTCACGTAGCAAATATGTACCCAAAACAAATTATATAGCAGACAGACAGGGTAAAAGAAGATTTTTCAAATTATAACATCGCGTTTATTCTTTTCCGAAATCATCTACTTTGGCCTGGATGGAAATATCTCAGCCGTTATTGGCCGTCGGGCAACAATGGGCAATTATTTTCCGCCATGCTTTTTATTAATTACCAGCGCCGAGTCTGCGAGGCCTTTGTATTTTAATTTTGACAAATTCACAGCTTTCCCAGAAGAAAGAAGCTACGCCGGCCATCGCTGCATTCCACCGAAGCCCAACTAACAAGGAAATCACTTTATTACGTCTTGTTCCATCCATAAATGTAAAGTAATGAATATGTACGTATCTTGAAATAAATGTTTTTTTGTAACATCTTACGCGATCAAATAGGCGTGTCTGGCTTATAATGGGCAGGCATTACGAAAATAAGATTGCAAATTAACTAAGCGTTATATTGCTTACAGCACTTGCCCATGTTTACAACGGCCGAGCACAATACTTAAGAATAATTAAGCTGCAATTAAATACAGGTCTTTGTTGCTATCGCTCGAGAGATGGCGCTTTCTACATTCTTTTGAACTTCTAACGAATACAATAAATATTTTAAAAATTCTAATTTAATGATTCCTCTATTAAAATGGGAAATAATTTATGATCGTCTGTTCTATTTCAACTGAAACAATATAGATATTACGTAATTTTGATGAATGTGAAAAGAATGTTGGCCGCATAACAGGAGTGAAGGAGGAAAGCACGGGTGCGGACGGCGAGGGTGCTGGCGCGGCGCCAACAAGGTGAATGCCACTATTGCACGCACCGCGCCACGCAACCCACTTTACCCAACACGCGGAAACGAGGCGTCCTTCGTTCGCACAATTTGTCAATACACATAAACTAACCAATCAATCTATTTCTCTTATACATTTTTTAACATTTTTAATATACTTATAAATTTTAACCTCGCATTGGCGCCCTTTTATCCTTCCATAATTTTTTTGTGTTTCAAACATCAAAACACAAAATACTATTTCAACTGAAATACAGTTTAAAGAAAGTGTGACAATTATCATTTAAATTTTTTCTTAAACGTCAACATCAAGAGTTTGACTATTGTCATACCACTTAGTATTTGGTAGATCCAACTGTTCATACCCAATAAGTAACGATAGTAAAATTGTGACGAAAGAAACAGAAACTGTTATCAGTCAGCATCCTACTACGAGTGCTGTTCAATGTGTTAAATAATCTTCTTGTTCTCACACAGTTCTAACAAGAACATTCTAATACGATTGCTAACTTATGAGTTCTCACAAGACGATTGTTTATATGCCATATAAATTTATAATCGATGTATTTGCATAAATGTAGGCAAAACATGGAAAATCTGTGCAGGTGCATGTTACTAGTAATGAATACAAAGAAGCTTAGTATATCAAGAATGTCATCATCTTGATATACTAAACGCTAAATGACCATGTTAATTATCTTGAATATATTTTATTTGTAACATTTATTACATTGGTTACTATATTTTTATTATATATAACAATCTGTGTTTTGCTAAAAAGGACTCGCTTAAAAATACTAGCAATGTTCTAAAATATGTAAAGTAACAGTTTTTAAAGACAGCAATTACTGAGAATTATTTACAAAATTATTCTTGTGTTATGTTGCTTTCACAAACATGTATACATCAATTTATAATTACACTTAAACAGGAAAAATATACAATTAATGATGTTTCCGCCGTCTGTATCATTGAGCCGTACATATCAAGGATTGTATAAGGGACGTATATCGCTGCTGAAATGCAAATTGATATAATGCAGGAAACGTCTGAGTGGGTCTCATAGCGTCCTGCAGTATAAGTTCGTTTACATACGACAGTACTGTATTTGCATCCCAAATGCTCGGTGCGGCCGCTCGTTCGCCAGACTTATCTCTCTTCCAAGCGAAATATTACAGTTTGTGTATCGTCATTTGAAACCTGCATAACTGAATGTCAATAATGGAGTAAAAAAGCCCAACGAAGGCGTTCCCGCGCCGTCGAGGCGGATGTGTTTCCCACCAATGGGCGATGCGAACGCGGCATATTCATAACGATATTACCGTCGACGGAGCTGCGGCGTCATCATAATTCATATATAATAACCCTTCCGCCGACGGCGCGACGCGGCGCGCCGCCCTGCGTCTCATTCGCACGCCCGCCGTCGCCCAACGAGCAACAGAGATACACTGCAACGTAACAAAACGACATAATTCATAATTTTATTCCTTCACAACCGTCTACCCACCTACAATCGAGAGAATTTATCGTTTCATTTACCACCTACCAGAGTCGAGAATGTTTCAGTTATTTTCATACTCAGCAACTCTGTTTTACATCAAATGTATTTTTTATTCAATCAAACGACTAGCAAGACGTTGCTTAATGATGCGATCGCCCACTACAATGTAGACCTAGTTAAGATATATATACTGCATCACATTTTGTCCTTTACAGATATAAAGTGCTCATCAGCTCAATGCCCTAGAAAGCGGTATACAGTAATGTTTTCATACTATTTAGTTTGGCGACAAAGATAAGCGTTGCGACGATACATACCTGGACGATGTCCAGTAAAACAGACGTATCACTTTCAAATATTATTTCATGATTAACGTATTTTCAATAGATAAACATGATTATTAAAACAAGTTTACGTGAAATCCAAAAATTACAGCAAGCAGAGCATGCGGTGCTGATGACAGCTATCTGTAATTGGAATATGATGAGACGCGTGCGCCTGCGCTCGGCTCGTCTCATTCGTCAGTTTAAAAATAGAGACCGGCGTCTGCGCCGTGACGACTCGCGCCATTAATTTATATGAAATAACTGTCGGCAGACGGAAAAATAAGTTCGATCGAGAACGGCCTTCTACACGATAATATTTATGTTTTACGTAGTGGCAAACGAACCCGGCTCATCTGTTGATGTTCTTAATTCGGTAACCATATCTATACATAAACACCCCACCTAAGCGTTAAATTAACAGATTGTACAGGTGCTAGATCACGATCGGTCGTTTGTTGGGGACCTCTACAACGCCTGTAACAGTACTGTGTTCCGGTACGACGGCCGCTCTAACTAATGAAGTTAATAAGGTAAAAAGATTAAATATTTTGTATTATAAAAAAAGCTAGTGCAGTCTATATCATCCTAACTAGCACCACATTATTATAGGTCGGGGAATGGAACAGATATTATCTTTGATTATCGATGTTATTGTTTTTCATTTATAATATAATATATACCCTAAATTAATTATTAACTTCTTCCATTTCCAATCACACTTAATTTTTTTTTTTATTATCACCTGTAAATTACAATTTACCGTTTACAGTACTGTTATAGATGTTTAAGCTTGGATCAAATAAATATCCAAAAAATACAGAGTCGAAACTTTATGATCCTCACAAAGTATGCGAAAGGCGCAAGGGACATATAATAAATTCGTTAGCGCGTATGTAATCGTCAGAAATATACCAACAATTTACAGCATTAAATTTTAAAGTTGACATCAGAAAGAACTTCTTATGAAGCAATAACTCAGAGCGCTCTTAATGACTCTCTTCTTTGGAATGTCACGCAAATATGAGTATAGAACAAGCAAATGGTTATTAGATGATGAAATTAGAATAATTTCTTTATTTATTAAATACTTTACATGCATGCTATGTATTAAAATGTTTTATACCATGTATTTTATCACAAAAATTTAAAGTTTTTAAAAAATTATATATATTTAATAGAAAGACTAAAAAAACAGGTGATTACACTGCATTATGTTGCTAGTGCTTAGTTAGTCTACATGTGCATAATCTATAAATGGAGTGTTCATCGGCTTTCGTCGCATTGCCTCGCAACAAGAGAAGAAACAGAAAATGTTTCAAAAATTTTAAACGTTTTTAAAAATCTGGCAACACAATAAAAATTCATACATATACTAGAGATTGTTGTTATTATGACAGAACTCAAGAACGGGCCTAGAAATCGACTTTATAAGACTAAAAATCGATTGAACGCCAATGACGAATTCTAGATAATAATTCGATCTAGATGTTTTGAGGACTACACAGAACAATTCGAATGACTTGATATGTTGATTTTAGTAACTATAATTTCCATTTTATTTATTAATACGAACAATGGTGTTTCAGACAAAAACATACAGCATAACCTCAAACAAATATGTTTTTGCCAATCGCTCTTGCACTTATCAAACAAACACGAAATGACATTAACATTTACTAATTAGTAAAATCTTAAGTAATCGCACTATAAACAACTTTTATACACGCTTATAAAGTTGTTGGTTGTACGCGCATTCAGATAAAGACTGAAGGCCGACAAAAAACGTCAATGTCAAAAACAAACCGTGACAGATACCGAAATCGCAGCATCACCTCAATCCACAATTAACATGAAACAGAATCCTAACAAATTAATTAAGTATGTTAAAAACACGCTCAAAGTACCTTACTATACAAAAGATAAGCAATATTAACCTAATGGATTCCCGAGTTACTCGAACTGAACTCGTATTTAAATCTAAAGATATTTAAACACATCGCCCTCGCGCTTGCTCACTCCATAAATAAAATAAATACAAATATTCTCACGTAAACGGTTAACTCGAAAGCGTCCATTTATATTTGTGAATTAAATAAATGGGGTAACTACAAATATTAATGCAGATTTCGTCACAAATAATTCATTAATACCTGCGTATGAGGCGCAAAGCAAATATGCAATGATTTGTTGATAGGTGCACACAATACACCTGGCCATTTAGTCCTTTCCAAAAGTACTGATTTACGATCAGATACTGAATCTACAAATAAGATCATTCAAAAAATGTCTCCAAAAAATATAATGAGAGCGGTACAAAAAGCTCAGCAAGACGCGTCAACGCCGGCCGCGCTCCATTGGCTGCACGAACAAAGAAATATAGCCGCACTTTCGTTTGTTCCCTTTTCCGCCATATTATTATAAACAATTGATTTTTTATCGTACCTAACAAAAGATTTTTATAATAGTATATCACATAATTAACTTTTAAGTTATCTTAATTAATTAAGAAATCGTTATTGGATAAGATCAAGTGGAACGAATTGTCCACTACGACGGATGAGAAATAAACACACTTATAGAGATACTAATTATACTTTAGTTTATTTAGATTATAGTTATCTAGTTTATAACATATTTTAGTGCACCATAAACAAACATAGCAAGAGTTTACAGCTCCTGACGGTCCCGGCGCACATTCGAGCCATTGTGCCTCTTATAATTTTTATTAGGGGCAATCCGTCCGCCTTGATTTACTTCTTCCCGAACTGATGGATCTTTCTTTTAATTTACGATTTTACCCCAGTGCTCCAAACGCAATAAAATGCTACAAAAACAAGCAAAAATGAATACGTCAAGTCAATGTTTTCTTTGGCGTAAAAAATTTAATTCTCAAGGAAGTAATATTACTTAGGTATTATTTCTTGATATCATAGGAATAATCTGATCTAGAATAAAGAGTGTTAAAACAGTCTTCACGTAGACTATACGTTTTAGATAAGAACATTTGTTAGTAGTTCAGTGGTAAAGCCGGAATGTCTTTATGGTTTACGTATATATTTTTATCATTAATTTATTCAGCCCATTCTTTGTATTATTTTTTTGAATTTATCATTTTGCCTGTAGTATATGAACTTACTGTTACTAACATCAAAATAATTAAAATAATAACCTTTTGGTAATACTCTATGCCAAAGATTTATACTTTGTATGATGAAGTCGCCATTATCGGAACCTTTTAATTGTCCCTGAAATATATTTAACGAATTACTAAATCATAATTTTTTGCATAATTTTGATACATAAATTACAGGAAGGACATTTAAAAAGCTGCTAGGTGTTCTAACAGAGTACATTGTAACTTATCTTTAGAGACTGAGTCTTGGCAACTATCTGGGACTTTTATTATTTTAATGACGTCTCTACTCATAACAGTATCCACCTTGGAAAATGTTTTCATATTCACGATAAGCCATATTTCCCGGGAACATTAACGTCAGCTGCGATACAACGCCGTATGTAATGAATGCTCTGATTTATAATTACAAGGTTTGTAAAAACGCGTAGGTATATCGGTATGCAAAACCAAGCGCCACAAAACGAAATAGTTTCGCACGATTCAGACCCGAGGTGCACTAAAAATAGGTGAAAGCAAAAATTTTAATTATTCTTGAACTACGTCATGAGCGGGCCGGCGGTAACACGCTCCCTGTGCGTCTCATTTGCAAGTAACAGGGCATGTATTATAGAGCCGCGGTGGCAATAAGATAAAAAGACGCTCAATAAGGTGCGATCAGAGGCAAAAATGAAATAAATTGGCGGTGAATAAGTGTGCTGTGCGCAATTGAGGCAAACACGGCCGCTCATTAGATGGAGCGCTGCTGCGACCCGCCGCCTCGCCCGAACCATCCTGCCCGCCACAGTTATACCGATAGCTAAAGCTAAAGCTGACCAACCCTTGCCACAGAACTGAGCTTATATAAAACTTCTAATATGAGTGAAAACAAAAAATGATGAATTGAAGCGAAAATTAATGATGTGAAATTGGTTTAAAACAGAACTTATAAATGTGAAATAGGAAATGAGATATTGTAAAGTGAGGACTGAAATCTAAGAGGTGATACAAGCTTGAGGAACATAAATGTAATTCAAATACAGTATGAAAGAAAATAAATTGTATAATTCAATAACGAGAATGTATATAAAAATTAAAATGTAAAAAGCAAAAGAAGAAAATAAAAAAAAAGCCCCTATCCCGACCTAACGATACCAAAAAACATTTCTAACATACTTACAAAACGTTTACTTCTTGATAACTAATAACAACAACGTAATATGTTTTCATTTAACAATTCACATATAAATCATAAGAATTGTTACTAAAATTGCTCTATAAACCTTCGCCCGGATCAATAGTTCAGCTATTTATGTAATTTTGACTGTGTGATTGAAATTAGATGTAGTTATACCATACCTTATAACTAAAATTATAGTTACTGTTAGATGAAAATGGTGTACAGCTTAGTATAAGAGTTATATTTATGCCTTTAAAATTATCTAGATTTATTACAATCCCAATGTTTTTTTCTGACAACCGAAATATTTGTTGTAGATCACTGTTTTATAGTTTTATTTTTTTACTAGTTAATACAAAGACAATAATATTTTACTATATGTACTAAAATATACGACAGAGCACTTTATAATATACAATATAATTTAGTCACAAAAATGTTTTTAAAATTTTTTGGTATTCATGTATGTACATAACGTGTAATAAATATTTGAAACACGGCCGCCCGTCTTTGAAATATCTCTTAAGATTTTATAAGGCGTCACAAGTATTTATTACGTATTATCACAAAGTGGGTTGTTCTTAGAAATCTCACATGCTAAATGAGCATTATATTTAAGTAACAATGGATTCTATAGCAGCCCTTTTGCAGAAAAGCTGTAAAATCGACGTGAATTAACATAACAAAAATGGCCGTTCGGAATGACAAAGCACTGATGTCATACCAAGTGTCACTTTCACTTGTAACGTAATTTAAGTGTAAAACAATCTCTTGGAATAATTAAAAATGTATTTTTTTTTCTCTTGTACAGCGTTATGGAATTGTACGAAACCGCAGGCTGTAAGAAAACAATGAAATAACGGCAGCCGCCACCGGAGCACATCGTGACGGGACAAAAACTTATTCCTCTCTTGCGCATGGACTCGAAAACCGTAGAGTGATAATAGGAATGTAACCCTGGTTGCATAACTCGAAAAATTAAGTAAACTTTTAGTTTCAACACAACCGTGAATCGGTGTCCATAAAATAATATTTATATCTTAAGAAACGAAGAAACAAGCAGAACGTTCAATTGATAATAACTGCCTCCTAGACAGTGCACCTTTTTAAAACCCAGTCGCCTTAAGAAATAAGATGATAACTTTTATTTCTCTAATAATTATATAGCAACAACGTCCTTCAAACCGGAAAACAGTAATGTTTGCAGACATTAATAGACCTACCGCTGGTGACCTTGATTTTGTTTACGAATAACTTCAGCAATAGAAATGTTACCCCGTAGTTACATGGACCGTTAAATCGATGTGATTATTACATCTACGAAGTGACTAAACTACCGAATAATTATTATATCAAAAACATCTACTTTTGTTTTAATAAATCGGTACGTTATTTACTCTAATGGTATGAACATATATTATCCACCAAGCTGTTCTTTTTCCAACAAAAAAAAATGTCAAAATCAGGGTACTCTGATAAAAGTTTTTAGTGATTTTAATGGAAATAATTGACGTTGTCCCCATTTGAGATCCTCCGCACTTTCGTTAAGCGATACTAAATACAGCGAAGCATAACAACGTGTGGATTATAATAATTTGGATAACAAATACCGTTTTATTAAATATTATAAATAAGCACCCTTTTTTAAAGCATAATAAATGAGAAGGAAGAGGAGTGTGTGTACAATAAATTTTTGTGAAAATGTCTTCGACTCTATAGATTGTTACAGTCTGTCGGTAACAAGGGTGGGAGCCACGGCATAGAGTCTACGTCACACGTCTCCACGCACCATTTGCATGCACCCGAACGCATCCCGTCGCATCCCGGTGAATCTCTCCTGCACCCACCGCACAACAGAAATAGTATAATGTCATATCAAATGTCTAAAGGCACGCGCCTTGTAACCACTATCCCGGTCTCCTGGTATCTCTCGCTTCCTGACGCAAACATGGCGACAACTCATTTCACGTTCATTATATCAAATATTTAGTTTAAAAGAAATCGCTAAAACTTTGTCACTATCCAATTGAGACATTTCAATGTATAACATTATGTAAACTTTCATATATTAACAAAAAAACTTAGACTGTCGGCGTACTCATAAATTAGCATTTCCGAAACTGTCATTTTTTTGTATAAATAAATCCAATAAATAAATCCGTGTTTGTTTTTTTGTTTGGAAACTAGTCGTGACTAATTGGCCCTGCTGCATCACAGAACGACGGGGCGCGCATCTAAATTGTTCTGTCGGTTTTGCAAATATAATAATAAAATTTTATTACCCCGTTTGTAAAAGGGTTTGTCTGGAGACGGACTGAAAGGGTATTCACAAAAATGTTAGTTCACGAGCGTCATAAGTCAAAAAGTGTCAATTGTTTGATTGCATCTTGTCATAAATCAACTTTACAAAATGCGCTCAGAAGGGAACCCAGGAATATTCAATACACAAATCATTACACAAATATAGAGTTATTACAATTGTGCACGTACCACAGCTCTCATTGTGGGTGGTTTAAAAAATTTGCAAGGAAAAAATAAACAATTAGTTTTTGCAAGGTTCCCGGAAAAGAAAGCCTCTATTTTTAAACTCTGCCACCTGCTTTTAGCGTCTTGCTGTGTTATTTGTTTCATTCTATAATCGTCAATGGCATTATTATTTTATCATTGTTATATTAAGTCACAAATACACCCACTGCTTGAAATCGTCGGCAATCTTACGTTTCTTGTACTGATCGTAACCACAAATGATTTGAAGCGAGATGACTACATAAGAGTATGTTTCAGTGTAAATTTTAGTTTACTAACACGAATTGAATGAAGAGATGAACTTGACCTTGAAAAATACGTTTCACGGTTGTTAACCGCAATGTTTATTTAAGCAAAAACTATTGGATGGTGGCGTGGGTTCAGATGACGTTACGGTGGCGTTGATGGAAGAGTGATGGTGCGGGCCAGGTCTGGGGTCAGCGGCGCCATGCGTCATCGCTAACGACGACAAATGACGTGACGTGACACGACTGAGAATATCTAGAGCCGCGTCACACCGCGGTACGCGGTAGCGCTCACTGATACGCTCTACCTACTGAGTTGCGGAATGTTTTATTTATGCATTCGTTACAGGAAAAATACATTTGTTTATATTCAGTTAAAGCATACAAACATCAATTAACACAACTACATATCTAAAATATTACTTTAGAGTAGCACCAATTTAGTTATTTTGTTTGATATATAAGATTGGTTTGATTCAAAAATTAGTACAGTGCCCTAGAGTAAATAAAATGTTTTCTAGTTTATCTTTCTTGGGAATTTCGAATAAATGTTATCTTTTAATATTATGTATGAAACATAAAACTGAGTTACATACACACAAATCACAGCATTTCCGATACGAACGTATATAGATTTGTCAGTGTGGTGTAGTTTCGTAAAATATTTGGACAAAAGTTTCCGCTTTTTAAACGTGTAACCGATGACAGGTGGGTGAATGTCGAAGTTATCGGACGTATTTTTTACCGAGCAGTAGGAAGATGTCAATCCTCGCCACTATCCATCACGGTTTTCGTTTCCCTTCATTCTTGTCATATAAATTGTATTTTAACAGTCTTAGATAGAGCTTTACGCAAATGCGATGAGTAATTTAAAATGATATAAAAGTGTCTAGACGAAATTTATTATTATTATTGCCTTCATTTAGACACTTAACTATTGACATAATAGCATAATAGATAAAAAATAATGTCTCTACAATTTTCGTTTTTTCGTTATTTATATTTCCTCTCAAATTTCCGCACCTATTTGTACTATATTCTCCGAATTGATTCAATATTTAGCAACAGAAAATTACCAATTACATATATTTCACTTCGTTTTAAATCTAATTTTACAATGTCATTATATAACGATAAGAATGGTTTGCATTTATAAGATCAATTTCCCACAGAGATTTAGCGGCGTGCCCGGCCGGCTGCTCGCGACACAAAAATAACGCGCATTTGTCGAAAAATAAAATTTTCCCCAAATAGACACAAATATACAAAAATGTAAGGCAAAGAGCGAGGGGCGAGCGTGATGGCGCGCCGTAATGTGCGCCCCTAATTAAAACGTTAAAAACAACCATTTCTGAAAAACGTCAATTTCAAAGAGATATGTGCCGTCCAGAACATTGCATCTCATATTATTTGTGCTCGTTAAGTATTTCATAAAAAGTTATAAGGATCCTGTAAAAGAAAATATAAATTTTAAAAATACTAGCGATTGATTGAGCTATAAACAATCTTGATTAGTTTATTCAATGCATATCGTAGTAAATATAAATTTACATCGCAATCTGATAAATACGCCGGTCGACGCGTGTACAAAATCATTATTTAGAAATTTAAGCGACATTATTTTGAAATGCAGACAAGTAACGAATTGATAAGTCTAGCCGTTAAAGCGATATGCAGATCGGCATCGACATTCATTACCTAATTAAAATCGCAATCCCCTTCCGCTCGCTACATTTCTCCAACGCGCTGCCAATAAATTTCATCCGCCAGTCGCCCCATAACGATAACCAGTTCCTCGGGAACTATCGTTCAATCTGCCGTCGATGCCGTATGTTGATCCGGTCGTGTACCCGCCGCTCTTTGCAGACGAGCCTGTCGATTCCTATGTATTATTTAGTACCACTAGAGTGAACGCGACGCTACACTACGCCTGTGCACACGTGTGCGTGTGTTTGTGTTCACGTGCGTGTATGTACTATGTAAGTGCGGCACACGCACACAGCGACCAGCGCGAATGTCTTGTGTTCGAGCCACGTCAACCCAGAGATAACGAGCTCGCATATTCATAAAGAATAAAGAATTATCCAACAACGAAGACAACCCCGCGCGCCGCGCAACCTCATGCTTTGATCTTTATGCTCTCATTCACACAACACACTCGATCACGATCTATCCGTTTCCCTCTAGAATGGATCCAATGAAACGGGCACTCCGAGTAATTCAGTTAAATTGGATTATAGACTTTAATTTATTCTGTAGAAGAAATATTTCATTTTTATTCTGTGCTCGCTATTGAAACCCTTTCGCTCCTCGCGACAGTCTCCAAAGCAGCTTCTAAAGGATGATTATAGTTCTGAATTCATCGTCCGGTTTTAATTCTTATTGTGAGGAGTGGAGAGATCATTTGGCCGCCGCGTTCGATCTGAACAAAAAGTCATTATCAAATTAAATGCGGCGCGGTCCAACCCGCACGGCCTCATCTTTATGGGCGACATATTTGATTCGAAAACTTGTTATGCTTCGTCCTAAATAAATTATAACGAGAAATTTTAATCATTAAATGGATATATTTAAAGTGTGTAGAACGATGGTGATCGGGGGAACGGGACGGAGTCGCCTGCTACATAAATGCTCGCCCGCAGAAGGTACACGTGCAAGCTTTACTGACCCTACTTATTTTATAGAAACTTTTCTTAATCAAAACAGAAAAATGTATTTTTTTGTTAAAATTGACAATGAAACATAATTATTGGTACTGTAAACAAAAACCCAACAATAGACGAAATTCGTTCTATTGCGTTTCATATATCATCGATCAATTTAATGAAGAACGGGCGTGGGCATGATACAATTTTCATTTTGCTCTTAATTGCTTAAATGTACTTACTTCAATTCGTAGGCGATCAGTCCAGTTCAGGAAAATATTTTTTATACGTATATTAAAGAGACGAAAACCTTACTCCATTAACATATCCAATAACGTCTATTATAATCGTTCAAGTTATGAAACTGGGACGGCTAGAATGCTATTTATGAAAATAGCATTCTAGCCGTCCCATTATCGAAAAAAACCAAATAATTTTTTAGTTAATTAAAAGTGTTATTCCTAAATTATAACAGATTAGTAAAAAAATGCAGTTTAAGATAACTGTGTAACACTCCTATGAGGGTGACATATTATACGTAATAGAACCCTCTTTAATAAATAAAGATATAAAAAAATGGTCAAGATATAACAAGAAACAAAATATATATTCTACTGATTATCCTCAGAACTATGTGAGTAATCCGACAATAAACACTTGTCTAATGATATATTTTAATTGACAATATGTTTGTTTGGATAAGTAATTGATTAGCATAGCAAACGATGTGTTAAATTCGTATCAAAAAAGTAATGGAAGATGCGTTATAATAAAATTTAATATAGAGATCGTTAACGCGTCCCGTCCAATATTAAATGGACAGCAGTGTAAAAGTAAAAATTAAAGACAAACATAAACATCAGGGAAAAGTTTCATTAAAACGTTAGTCCCCTGCGCCACTTCGATTGATGATTGGACTGTAACACGATATTTTTTCACTCAGCCGTAGGCGTTTCATTGTTACCTCTTAAACACACATGTACTACTTGACAACTAGTTTATGAATGGACTAAATACCATTTACAAAATTTACATATTTAGATGTTGTCAACAGGCAAAGTTCTGATTCCCACTGAGCATGAACTTATGGTAAAGGAAAACAACGTCAGGAAATAGATATCCTGAAAGAACAACAGCATTTAAACATTTATCACTCTCCAGATCGCACTTAGCCTGAGTGGTAGATCATAGGTTTGACCATTTGCGAAAAACCTCGTGTTCTATCATGTCATTGGTTGCAGTAGTGATGATTAGTATTGCTTAAGGTAATCTGATAATTTACAATTCTGCTCGTTTACTTGTCTTCTATTAGTAATTATTAATAATAAAAATATTATGAAATGAAAAGTAAATTAAAATAAATATTATATTAATTAAAATTAAATTAAAGACATATATTTTTAAATTAAATATAATTACGGATATTAGACAAAGATAGTGCGAACGCTGCACCAAACTGGATTGGAAGTGGAGACGAATAAATTAAAAGTTAAGTTATGAGGGGGACGTTCTAACAACATGAATGAAACCTCTCCCCGCGTCCCGTACCCCGCACCACCGACCCAGGACCAGGACCAGGCGGCCGCGTGTGGCCTTTACCATCGCCGCACCAGGGTTGTATTTGAATTTAACAAGAATTTTTATTAACCTCCTTTATCTAAGTTACAGTTTACATAATTAACATTAAACAAAATCAAATACATTAATGTGTACAAAAATCTTCTGA
>DWLS01001580.1:0-21133 GCA_018246255.1 Pachliopta kotzebuea | reverse complement strand
GCTTTGTGTGTATCTATCACTCCAAATGTTACGAGTTTGTAATCTAAGTGTGTGTTTTATGTAAGCGATGGGACATAAGATGAACCTTGCATCGGTAGGAAATATTTTAACTCTCACTATTTACACGTATTCTCAAAAAAGAGCTAACAGATCACTAAATCTCTGATAGGTAAAATCACGTAACCAAATAATTTTGTAGTGTATTGGTACGGGTTTGATGAAGGCTTCTGTAGGTTGGATGTGAATAGAAGCAATGTAAACTTGGGTACAACACATATCTTAAAATTTCGGTCTTACCTGCTTGCCGTGGGTAATGGGATCAGAAGCATTGCCATGCTTATACGCTTATGAACTATCGTCCATTAGGAGATCGTAGGTTGTTGCTTAAGTATTGAATAGACACACTAAAGTATAAAAAAAGGCAGTTCCGCCAACTGCAATGAGTTACAGAACGTAGACCTGAGCTAGTCAATCTAAATCAATCTTCTTCTTCTTCTCCTTAAGGTAACATCTTCTTCCGAAGGTCGGCGATCATTACGGCAATTTGGACCTTAGATATCGCGGCTCTGAAAAGCCAACGTGTGCTCTTTCCAAACTACTGGCGTAGGTTTTTTAGCCAGGATGTTCTTCTGTGGCCCACGCTTCTCTTTTCCTGAATCTTTCCCTGTATGATGAGCTGCAGCTGTTCATATTTTGCATTTTTCTTTACGTGGCCCCAATATTCTTACTTTTTTCTTTTTATTACATACAAGACTTCTTGATTTTTGTTCATGCGCTTTAACACGTCTACGTTTTTAACTTTGTCTCTCTAGCATATCATAAGCATTCTCCTGTACACCCACATTTCGAAAGCTTTAACTTTCTTGTTCATCGATTCTGTGAGAGTCAATGCTTCGACTCCCGACAAGAGATTAGAGAAAACGTAACAGCGCGCCAGTTGCGTTTGTAGCTTGACGTTCAGCTTTTTATTGCACAGAAATGGTTTAACCTTAAAGAAAGCGTTCCGGGCTTGTTTTATGCGACACCTTATATCGAGACTATGGTCCCTTGTATTATCAACCCAGCATCCCAAATATTCATGTTTGCTAACTTTTACTAGAGGCTGCCCATTACGTATGAGCGCAAAGTTAGTAGGTGGGACTTTACAAATGCTCATAAATTATGTTTTCTTGGTATTGATATTGAGACGATAACACGAACTGACAAGCAAGATGAACTTTGTCAAGAACGATCTGAAGTTCTTCTATTGTCGATGCAATTAATACATTGTCGTCGGCGTAACGAATATTGTTAATAACTTGGCCATTTACAGTTATGCATATATCTAACTCATCCAGTGCTTCTCTGAAGATCATGTCTGAATATATGTTAAACAGGATTGGCGATAAAATACATTCTTGATGCACTGCACTCCCCGTAAAATTTCTGGTTCATTTGTCAGTTTGTCTTCTTCACGCACATTTACCTTTTCGTTCCAGTAGAGTTGTTTAATAAAACGCACGTCTTTAGAGTCGAGGCCTATAGATCGTAGTATATAAATCATTTTAGCATGTTGTACTCTATCGAATGCTTTTTCATAGTCAATAAAGCACACAAATATATCATGATTTATGTCCCAACATCTCTGTATTAAGATTTGATACCCGAAAAGTGTATCTCTCGTTCCCAGCCCATTAATAAAACCGAACCTTGATATCTGTTCTGCACATTTTCTTGTGAATCACTTTCAGGAATAGTTTTAGAATATGACTCATCATCATATCCGTATTCATATCCGTAACTGTAAGATTTTGGATATTTTTAGTTTTGATTCTGGTATGTACTATTCTCTGGTCTTTTTTCGCTTTTAAAAGAAAGTTCGGTTAAGAAAAGTTTTCTACGGACCAAGCCTGTGACGGATAATTGGTTGTAGAAAGTTGAGCATGATGATTATAATATCTTACTAATACAACCTTTGATCATTACTTCCCACTGTATTACAAAATATATAGGCTGCATAATTTTCTCCTGAATGAATTAAATAATACATATAACCTACTTAAGAGTCCATATTTCGTCTATAAATCGTTTTGTAAAATTACATGGTTTCATTAAACTAGACTTTCCAGTCCAAGAGCACACAGAGCCTTCAATTTTAAACTGAAGAACAATTAAGTAGTTAAGAACAAGAACCCTGACAAATTACCGGCGTACAACGTTATTAAATCGCTTATAGAGCTTTGTGTGAGAAACTGCGCTCCTTCTATGATCAGTTAGTGATTTTAAATATTTTAATGCACTCAGTCCTGCTTCATATTAATATTTATAAATAATCGTAAAGTATTAGTTAAATTAATTCAAATATTTATTCTGTAATAAAATTTTAAGTGTCAATTTTTATAATTTAAAATGATTGTCGTTACAGAACTAGTAATCATTACATTCAGTAATAAATATTTATGCTGAAGGAATTTCATAGAACATTCGTTTCAATTTAATTAATAAATAAATGAACAAGAAATAAAGGTTTTAAATTCTTTATAAAATAAGTAACAAGATGTATGAAATTTTTGTTGCTTTTGGATTATTAAAATGATTACTGTTACATAGCATGTTTAGACAATAATGAGGTATTTAAAGTACAACCACAATTAAGTGTATAATTTATTGAAAAGGTATTTTATTATATAAATGATCAGGTTTGCACGTATCAGTGTGGGATGATTAGAAGAAACAAGAATTCCACTCGAAAACTTCAAAGGACCACTGTGCGGGCTTTGTTCACTGACCGTAAGCACTTTAGAGATGGAGCCAAATGCATCCTTTGACGCGGTTTAACATTCAGTTAATTAAACAGCGTTCAGGATGTTAAATTGTATCAGGTGTCATTAGCTCAAAAATTTTAGTAATTATATTATCGATCCAAATGAGACAAAGCACTTTTCTTATATGCTTTGATGCTGTTGCAAGTTTTCAGTTTGTAACTAATATGCAAGCATTATCCCGGTACATATTCGTTATATAAAATATTTACTTATTTATATAGTTAATTTTAAAAGACAACTTGCGGCTATTAGATGTAGTATTAATTTATAACATTGAATAAACTCTAGAGACATTTATAAGTCATCACCGATAGAATTACTACATACATAACTATCTATACTAATATGTCTAGATAATAATTGACTTATTTCTTACTTATACAAAAAAACTTTGTTTTTAATAAAACAAAAATCCTGTTTACGAAGAAGTTCTTATGCCGTTTTTCTTTTTCAAGAAGTTGCGGTTGAGAAAATTACGTAAATTAAATTTTCAGACGTCTGTTTTCTTCCATTTTAAGATGCCTCCAAGTAATGTAATTGAAAACTTATAAAATTTTCTTAGAAAATATGTCAGTTCTCTGCAACATTTTATTTGCATATAATATAATCAATCAATGATAACGTAATTCTTCAGTTAGGTTTGTATAGGTGCTGGATTTTAATATGGAAGTTTTATGTCTCAAGGTAATGACCGAAATGTGAATTTATGACGGTTTCGTTACCTTGTCAAATAAAAAAAATTATGAGATAATACAACAAAATGTAGAAATGAAATTGTATCAAGTTTCCTAAGTAAAAAAAGATATTGCACGCTATTCTTTAATTATTTTTTACGTTTTTCTTAAATCAGAGAGAGCGATATTCTGTATTTTAAATTACTCAAATTATTTTTAAAAATTATGTCTAAAATGTTATGAGAAAGTAAGTAAGCCTTATTTTGAGGATAATATTTACAATAATGCTTGAAATTCGCATGGCGTATAAACTGTAGTTGTGAAACCTAATTTTAGCGATAATCGAGTACGTAAACAATTTATCTGATACCGTGCTGGTTCTGGTCGAACAATGACCAGCCAGTTCGTACGTCAAGCAGACGTTATCTACAATAGCAAAACGCAAGCATTTGAATTTCACTTAACTCTGTTTATCTGATCTTCGGATAGAATCATTACGTTCTTTTCTTTTTTAGCATAAATTACCTTTATGCTTAAACTTACTACTGTCCCTTACTAATATATGAAGTAATAAAGGTAAAAAAAACCAGTTCATTACTTGCTTACTACTCTTTCACTCTTTTTTAGAACAATTACACTTTAAGAAAAATTAGTTTAGCGCTCCTTATTTCAATTCAAATCAACAAATAACGATCGAGTACTTTGAATAAGTTTAGTTATAAGACTATAAAATAAAATGTAATAACTTATAGGAAAAAAATATCAACAATTTTCGTACAATAACTTTCGACAAGGCATCCAATTAAGAGTAAACATTACTTCGTCGCTGAACGTAAAATACTGAACATTCTACAGAAAACCAACAATTTTTATCGAATAACGTTTCTTTTATTATTAATTTAACGTGTTAATTACCGTAAATCAGAAATACAACACAATTGAGTAACAGTCCTCCTGGATCTGTAACAAAAAGGTAAATTTAATAAGATTAAAACGAAATCTTTCTGCCATTTGTAGGAATCGATAATGTATTAAATTGTAATAAAGACGGGTTAGAGAACACAAAATACTACTATGCAGGAACATCCCCAGACAAATGCAGATTTCCATGAGATATGTGATAACATACAACTTTTAGTAATTCATTTACTTTTAACACAATCTTTATTTCTTGGGAATATTATACAACATTTTGCAAGCAGTCTAACATTCTGATAAGATAATAATGAAAATGAGATATTTGTAATTATCGTCCGTTATAATATAAAGTAATATAATTTTAATTTAACAAGATAGCTTCTCCGTAATCTTGAAGGTTCGTTGTAATAACATCTAAGTCATCACTGTACACTTTGTCCCTTTACTATAATCCTGTTAGATCCCGTTTTACTGCAACAATAGAATTAAATTTCCGGTCGTCCCTGTAATTCATCACGTAAATTCAGTTCGTAGTAAATATATTTATGTAGTACTGAATAAGTATTACTTGGAGTAATACTATTTTTGAACATTAATTTATTATTATTTAGGAGAAGGTGTAATATCTAAAATAGTTTATTATAATCAAGCCCGTACTACAATGTACTCGACTTCAAGACTGTTGATGGCTTATACATTATTTAATTAAGAATCTTTTTTAATGCTTAACTTAAGAGATGAACCCCAACAAGACAATAAAGAGGTTAACATAGACATAAACAAACATTATCTACATTCTTCATTGCTGAGCTAACTTAGTAAGTACTTACAACTGTTTCCGCAAACGAATTTGCTTTGTTTGCGCTGAGCAACCTGATCTCAGTGCAAGAATAAAGGGATGGATCCCTTTCCTTTTGTTGTAAAGCAGGGTGTAAGGGTATGGTTTCTTAGTCATCATTTCATCATCGCATAGAGAACAGATCTCTCCGAATCTGTCCTCCCGAGGCTATTATAACCAATAGAGTAAGACCTTATTTAAGTCTATCACTTGAACATTGTCGGCGTATTTCACAAAGGCAACAAACGAGTAAATTGCTAGAGATATTTTGACTACTAAGCTACTACAGTTCACAATATTAGAGTCTTGATTTAGGAGATAAGTTTTAATTATTGGTATGTTAAAAACCTTAAACCTGTCTGATACCGAACAGTTTGAATAAAATTGCAAAGGAGCATTTCAGTCGTACATTGCAAGCGGCCAAGAGAGCAATAAGCAAATTGAGGTGCTAAATAAATCACAGTAACAGTTTTCCGATAACGAGTGACCTGTTTCGTTTTCGTTTACCGGTTTCATATAGAGCAATTTATTTGCTTTTATTCTTACATTCTCACTAGTAGATATTTTCTTTTCTACGTTGTTAATTTGAAAAGTTAAATAGTCTAAAATAAAGTCGCTAAATAAGTGAAAATTCTTAATTGAAACAAAGTCATGACAACATGACCTAGATATTATAAATATAATTTTATACAGCCGATTTTATGAGTGAAGTATAGAACAATTTTTTAATTTAACAACAAGTTATTTTTATCTTAAACTTTTCTTTGGAAATCAAAACATTCATAACCCATTTTAATTACTGGTGACAGATCTCTGTTGCTGGAAGTTGTTTAATAAGTTACCTCCGCAATTCTTATTGCACCTGACAATCATTACTGTGTTCCGGTTTAAAGGGGGTTATAAGCTAGCTAAATTTCGTTACCCCAGTAAGTGAAATTACTGGAGTAACGAAAGTTAACCTATTATGTTTCAGGAAAATGAGCCCAATGTAGTGCTGTGTATACTATCTTAATCAGCGCCACATTGTAATTAGCAAGCTTATCACTTACCTTCTGGTGGACGACTTATTTCATCGCATACAACTAATAAAAAATGTAAAATAGCGCTTGTATTTATATAAAAACTAAATAAATAAAAATATCTTTATTTGTCACCACAAGCCACCTTGTAAACGAGAATGTATCAGTCTTATTGTAAATTTAAAAAGAATTGATTCTTTGGGAAAATTTGTTTTTTAAATATGTTCCCCAGGCCTGAGTTTCTACATAAACTTGTTATAGAATTTGAAACAGAATATACTATGTAGTCAGTAATATTAGTCGTAAGGTAAAAATTTTTTTGTCAAAGAGGTGACATTTAATAATAGTGTTTTTTTTATAATTTTATATTGTGCGTTTTCGTAACAAGAGATCAAGCGCTTCAACATAGATCGTATCCCACATCAACGTCCAATCACCACTGACCAGCTCTCGTGTTCTCTTGTATTATAGGATTATGTTCAATAAAGTATTATATCCCCTTGTATCGAAACGATTTGTAGATAAAATAGCAACAACATCCATCGGATTTTGTTATAATGTCATAGAAATTTTTCTTCTCGTTGATCCTTTTAAAAGTAGGGATCGTAAATTCAATTCATGATTGGCTGAAACGTTCACACATCAATGTATGTTGAAGATTGTCAAATGTGTCGAGCTGTATTAGATTTAAAAAAATGTATTATCTAGATCGTATTGTAGAATTTTAACGGAATCGGAATACAGTCATAAAAGGTTTAAGAAAAGTAAGTACACATAGATAGCTAAACGAAAACAAACACGATTACATCAATTATTATAGCCGTCAAGATTTCTACTTCGTAACGTACAAAAAGTTAAGCTAACAAATGTTTACCTCAACATTATTTTACTTCACCGCTTTATTTAATTTAAACTTTTCTTCTTTAAATCAGTTATTTTTCAGCTTTAATCAAACCTGAAAAATTTCCTTCGTGATGTGCTGAAGTTTACTAAGATAAACAGAGCTCCTCATTCAGAAGTGACAAGGAAGCTGTCGGGCTCATTTATTTCCATCAGAACTTAACAACCTGTCCGCAGACGGATATCGTTCTCTGTTTATCGGTAAAGTAATATCGCTGTTATGTTTCTAAAGTATATTATCAATTAACTTAAAAATCTTTCCTATTTTAGAATATTTTTGATTATATATTTTGTTTAGAATTTGATTAATTTGATATAATTTCATGTTTTAATTCACATATCTGTTTTCGATTTATATACACTCGTCTCTAGTCTTTATTGTTTATATTTAATTTGTCGTCCTTATTTACTACTCAAAACAATTACACTGGTAGATCTCTTATGCCGGAGGCCATCTGGCGACAAGCAGAGCTATTCAAACATTACTGTCTTCCGGTTTGTAGGGTTCTATAGCTTGTGTGTTTACTTTGTATTTTCTGAAGTCTCAAAGTGTCTCAAATGACTTAAAACATTATTTACTGCGAAGGTTCTAACTAAAGCACTATCAATTGAGTTATTATTTAACATTTTAAGACGGGAATGATCGCATTATTTCTTACACTAACGATTTAAATGTTAAGGCTTTTTTAACTGTAATAAGCTAACACTTAACTTTATTTCTAAATACCGGTAAGTGACAATGAGATCAGTGTACACAACAAAATGTGGTCCCGGATAAAATTTATTCATCCACAATTTGATTATAATTATTAGTTAAACCCATTTATTGATGATCATTTATTATCCTGTGACTTACTGGATCGTTGTACCTTTGAAAGATAACAGTGTTAATGTCATTAAGGTTTAATTAAAAATATTATACGAAATACTAGTTTCGTTTTGCATTAATTTGAGACAGAAAAGTACGTTGGATACTTTTACAAATTCTAACATATGTTTATACGGTTTACTAATATGTACTTTACTAAGATCTATTTTAATATTCCATTTTCTTTCCATGTAGCAATAGAGATGATTAAGTTAGTAATCTACTCGTTCGTTGCCTTTGTGGAATACGCCATCTGACAATGTTCAAGTGACAGCCTTGAATAGGGTCTGACAGTCTCGGTACTAATTTATGACTATCCGAATAATGTGCTGTAATTTCCAAACATTGAAGTTTACAGCAGATTACAGAAGTTCACAGTTAAAATAGAAGGCACTTTAAAATACAGTAGTAGCCAGCTTTTGTTTAGTAATTTGTTTACAAGTATTTTTAAGAATGATTTACCGGAATTTAAATTATAACTTTGACTAAAGTATGTTGTTATAGTTATTACTGGTTTATAAAAAGTTTGATTCATAATAAAAATGCGTCATGCGATATCTGATGGTAAAAATTTCGTACTTACCTTTAAGAAACTAAGTATTGACATTTTATAATTTTAATTTATATTGATTACATTCTTCGCTAGTTAATGTGAGTGTGTGTGTACTCTTAAAACTTGTATATCATAAATATTTTGTTTACCGAAGCATCTACGTCGATAACTTGACTCAGTGACGGCATATTTATAGGCAAGCAAATTTTTTAAGGTTATCTTAACGATGCTGAGTTACGTCCCACCGAGGGACCGTTTAACGGAGATGGGTTTGAGTGTAATCTAAATAATGTCAGTCACGGGTGTCATTAGCAGCGGAAGTAGATTAAGAATTATTAGTGCCCATTTTATTTATTCAGTTTAATTGCATAAATGTTCGTTATGTTTTATAATCTCCGTAAACTATATGAGAACATATAAAGATTTTTAAACATAAAATCACATACATTGGTTTTTGTGAATGAATAATAAACCTGTATGAAACTATTTTAAAATAGATGTAAAACTATATCAAAAAGAAGAAAGAAACTATCGGAAATGATCAATTACGAGCTAAAATAATGTACTGAACTTAGTAACACTACTACAGCAACAAGGTGACAATTTGAAAGTTGCAACTAACTACTTGTTGTAGTCTGTCATGTCTGAAAGATGGCGGGTATTCTTGTCCTAATTTGTCGACAAGTTGGAAGAGGCTTCAGAAGATTAAGAAGGATGTGATACCTTAGCCACTATACTGTTTTTCTCTTGTATAGTAAATAAAACGAACTCCATGAAATAAAAGCCGATGTTGAAATATCCATGTTATAAGCCAAGCTATTCCGCGATCACAATTAAGTTAATTCAATCATGTAGTCTTTAAATCTTCGTTTAAATATACAAAAAGTGTAAAAGTTATCATTGTTTGTTAACAAAACGTAAACGAAAATAACGAATGGAGAATTGTTTATTTCAACCTTGCCAGTACGAATCACTACATTAGCATACTCTTGTTTATTGTTCACGTGTTTCATACGGACTGGACAATCGTAACTTAATGCAATCTAACAACACTACAAGCACTGTAAAGTAGAGAACAAAAACCTCCGTCGACGGACAAATGCATGGACTTCTAATAGACAAATGAGCCCCGGTAGTTTGTTTTTCATTCATGAAGGAAGCTCCACGGTGAACTTCTGTTCCGTGCAACTGTTTGTTCACATTTAGAAACGGCACTGATTAAAAGCTAGAAATAAACGTTTGCTCAAGAAGTAAAGCGCGCTACTAACAATAAGACTCGCAAAATTAATTGACTTTAAATACTATCTAAAAACAAAGTTTGGAGCTTTTAAAAAAGTCCTCTTTGCAAAAATAAATAGCTACACGGAAAAGTTACTCGTCATCATACATAAAAAAAAATAACGTGAAGAGTTAAGAACCTCTTTGTTTTAGTTCCCGTTTAAAGGTTTTAAGTTGAACTTTATTACGCGAAACCATTATATATAACAGCGCGTGACCGTTCTATGACATATTTTATTACAACCTTTATTAACTTTGAACGCAGTGCCACGAGGAAACTTTGAGAATGTATCGGGTCTTAAAAGTTTAAGATCTCACTTAGTATCGGAAAACTGTTCGCGTAATTTCTCTTCCATTTAAAGTTACGGAGCGCACTTTTACTGTGCCAGTTCGTATTAAAGAATTAACACTTGATAGGGTTTTAACAGCAAAATGTCAAAGCTTAGCATAACATAAAAGTAGAGATTAAACATTTGTTAAATGCTGTTTGCGTTTACAAGATAATAAAAGTTATACCTGTAATTATTTATGAATTAATTACTGTTCATTATGGAAAGTATGTTGTAGTCTTCAGTATTTAGTAACAAGTAAAAGCTTTAAAAAAATGGTACAGTGTTCCTCATGATTTAATATTTTCGGTACAATTATCATTACCAAATTCACTCAATGATATATGTCTATCATGAGTCGCCTAAAAAACTATTCCTCTCTATATTTAAAAGTTGAAGAGGACAGAGAAATGAAAAACAATACCGTAGCTGATAACCATCAGGCGAAATTGGATTTGGAAAAGTTTTCAGAGCTAATGTTGATCGGAGGGCAAACTTATAGAGTCTATCTGGAAAAGTTTTATTTACCGACTAATACACAATGGAGATATTTAAAAGAAATTTTTTAAATAATATTTCAGTGTAATTTTTATTACATTAATATATTTTCACAGTTCTAAATAAAAATAAGTATTAATGATATACACTAATTGATATAAATAATGCATTGGTCTCCGCTAACGGAGACCGTCTAAGTAGGTAACACCGCAGCTCCTACTGCAGCCGAGAAATAGTAATGTACAAACATTACTGTGTTTCTGTTTGGAGGGTGCTGTATGCTAGTGAAATTGTTGGAATAACGAGACTTAATACCGTACATTTCGAAGTGTCGAGCACAACCTTGTGTTGTGTATATATCTTAACGGTGCTGCGTTGTTATGGGTAACCGTATCATTTATCATAAGGTGGAAACCTATCTCGCGCCGCCTTGTTCTTTAAAAAAAAAAACAATAAATTTACATTTCAAATTACTTACAAAGACATATTTTTCGGTAAATAATGTATATAATGTATTCAAGTACGTTTCAATGAGATACGCTTTCAAAAGTGGATGTGGTCTGCAGTTAACTCTTGAAAGTTTACGTTCTACGGCTTTGTTTGAAATCCTATCCTTAAAACTGAACGTTTTACTGCTTTTAATTATACTTGAATAGTTTCATGTTAACCAAAACCCTGTTCACGCTGTGTAGTAAAATGTTTATCATTTACATTCGCAAATTTGATAATTAGGCATATATCTTATGGAAGTTAATTTGTGTTGATGTAGTAAGAAACAATCAATGTCGATCTCTACCAATATTTTCGTTAGGTAAGTTAAAACAATAAAAAAGTTGTAGGAAATCAAAATTTTCATATCATTATAATTTTAGACAGTTTTCTTTTTAGTGCTTATCCTTTATTTATTATTTTACTCTAACTAAACGAACATTGAAATTATACGACAATTAAAAATAAATATTATGCGATTTATGCTGTTGCCAATTGTTTATAAAATACTGAACATCTACGATCTGCCAATGTACTCCTAATAATAAGATATCGCAATGGTTGGGTTACATCATTGTAAGGATGTATTATATTCAACAAGGTGTTGTATTTCAAACTGGCTGCTGTCTAGTCTAACACTAATAAAAGCAAAGATAAAACGTCTGCCTTCGTAAGAGTAGAGCGAACTTCTGTGCTCATTAGTTTCACTGAAGACTGTTCCGCTGTCAGTTACTAGTCGCTCTCCTATTCCATTAAATTGTATTTGATTTTAACAAACAAGTTTCACGATGTCTTTATTCATTTTTGTTAAATGTTTGAATGGAGAAAATCAAATTATTGCTTATTGTAAAATCAACTTAGTCAATAAAGTTAACGTAAATTACGACTTAAAGAAACTATATGAGAACTACTCATATAAAATTTACTATGGTGAAAAATATGGGCTATTCACACGAGAAAATTTTTTGTGTAATTTTTTCCTGAAGAACCAGAACTCATTTTTAACAAAAAAATGAGAATTTTTTCTTCCAGGTATACTTCACGTATGTATAAAAAAAAACTATGATAAACTTATATTTAGGTTATGGCATTGATAACTAATATTTATCAATGTAATAATTCAATTCTTCGGGTCAGACTGCTCCTTCCTTTTCTGGGTCCACTGTAATAATTAAATTCTCATCTACTGAAGTATCATATCTAATATTGGAATTTTCTTGGTATTTAATTATCGAATTCTTAATAAAGTTGTATTATTTCAAAAGATATTAGAAAAATATTCTTTACTTTCAACGTATTAATTTTTTTATTTCACTGAAAGGAAATCAGTATATTGTAAAGTTTTGATTAACAGTGATTTTTAGTAAATCTAAGATTTGTTTAAGGGGTCTAGTAACGTAAGTTTCTACTGTAGTTAACTCTGATACCGTAGCCATCTGCGTTTGAACTTAAGACTGACGGATGGTCTGGTATATGGCTTTAATTGCAACTAAGCTAGCTATACGTATTGTACTGGCCAAGACTACGCAAAATGACCTGGATCTAACTTGTATCCTAACGAGTGACATTATTTATGTTGTGCTGTTTGTATAAGGAATGAAAAATTAATTATTTGTTTGAAATATGTAGATTTGTCCTGTTACATAAATGTTAACTAGAGAATATATTCTTCATATAAACTAGAACTTTGGCCTTCATCATGGTTCCAATATTTATTTACAGAAAGATTTTACAAATGTTTGATTAATCAACCAATCATAATCATTCCTTTCTTTCGTTTAAGATACATTTTTGAATGTCGTTCGATACGTTGTACGAATTATAGTAGTTAAAAAATATATAATAAACCTCGTTATTAACACGACTCAATTACACTTCATCATTCATTTCAAAGAATATTTCCAATAACTTCAAACTTTATCAAAAAGTTTAAAAATATATGTAATACCTATTTTAATAGTTATGATCTTTAATATTATAACCAACAAAAAAGCTCGTTAAATCCTATTATTTATTACTATTACTCATAATTATTTTGAACTCTACAATTTATGAAATATTACATTAGTAAACTATGAAAGAAAAACTGTCATAAAATAAAACTGTAGTCTATAAATAAAGTAACACCCGTACAATGAAAGCTCCGTTATCAAGCGTGATAGTGCAATATTGGAAGCTTACTGCTAATTGGATACGTAAGGCCAATAAACCTAAAATAAATTGGTGGTTAATTTTGTATTTGTTCACACTTGGCTTAAAATATTGATGAAACTTTGTATTACTATTTTTAAGTATTTGGTTTTGTTCATTGATTAATTGAACACTTCGAATTAGATTTTATTCTATATCATCTTACTTTCTCAAGACACTAAGAAGACATTGTGACGATGGGCTCTGAAAATATTTATCTCTGATTCTTTAAATTAAATTAAAAAATGTAGTGGTTTAAATTTTTGATGTCCAAGCTTGCGGCTTTGTCCGATCTATCAATAAATAAATTATAATATATATGAAGGTACGGTATGAATTTAAGCAAGAAACAGGTTTAAGAATAAATACAGATAGTTTATATGAATTAATAAAAAGTAAATCGGTAAAGTTTATGAAATATTTTCTGAAGATATCGATTATAGTAAACAATAGAAATAATAACAAGTAAATACGACCACATATACAAACATATGTATGCTTACAACCGGTTTGTGTTGGTAGATAACAAGATAGGCATTAGTATTAAATGATGTAAATAATTGGATAAAAAGTCCTTTACAATAATGTGAGGGAAAAGTAGAACAAAATTATAACTGCCAATTAAAAAAATTACAGTGTTTACGAACAATATTAGTAATTTGTTTTATCCGCTTCCGTTTTTATTGACCAATGTCAAAAAGTATATTAATTAATAAACTATTACCTTAGTAAGAAAAAGTAAACATTAATCTATACCTTTATTACAAATTGAAAAGTTGAAGGTGTTTATTATTTGAAACTAAGAAATTTTATACTACTTAGTAATAAGTAAAAAAGTATTAACGGAACATACTATAATCTTCTTAATGCCGTTGAGGCATTGCCATTTCAGCGGTCTCTGTTTTACGACCATGAGTTATCACTAATAGGTAATAATTTGTACAGACTTTCAAATTTATATTTATTATCTTAAAAACTTAAAATTTCTTTAAGTGGCTGTACTTTCTTGTGTGCTGTGTAGGTGTAACTGTAGCGTTTGTTTCAGTCGCCAAAAGATCAACATTGCTGTGTTTGGTTAAAGGGTTATTGTATTTATTAAAATTACTGGAGTATCGAGATTTTAATCTGTTGTTTCAAAGTGATGTTCACAATATTCTGTAGTGTTTAAGACCTTATTATTGGCACATTATTATAGACTGACGTTTCATTTACTACCAGATGAGTGTTCTTATTCCGACTGAAATAAAAAGGTTATATAGAAAAAGGTTCTAATGCTGTAAAATGTGATGTCCTTCTCTCTTATATATTGATTTTTCAGATAGATTTATTGTGAATTGAGAAAATTCCTTAACAATCAAAACAATTTTTACAGTGCCTGGGTTCAATGAAGTGAACTCGTTACGATTGTTCAATGGTTGGCTAGATTGAAAGATCCAATTTATTGTGCTTGTAATATATTATTAATAAAGTTTAGTACATACCACACATAACTGTTATTTGATACAATAATGTGGCTGACATGTCTCCAAATAATATGCTAAAAATATTAAAGTATATATTTTATAATATGAGCGTCATGTATTTCATACATACATATGTACACACAATATCTAAACAAATAAATAAAATGTCTTTACTAGCTTCATTCTAGTATTTACAAGATTCCTGTCTGACAGTTTGATCATTTATTTATAAATATTGATAATTGGATTATAATTTACTTTTCTTTGATTTCTCACTATATTATTATTTGACGAGAAGGGAATATCATTCAGAAATTAAGTTTAATATTTATGATTTAAAAAAAATGTAGTAGTCTGGTAATTTGTTTCTATTATATCTGTTAGTTGCATTTTAATAATTTTAACTTCTTGTGCTATTTCTGTGTTTTACTTATAACAAAATGTCTCTAGGAAATGAATAAATAACTAAAATTTTTGTTGTGTAAAAAGTTAAGTGATATTTGCTTATTTACAGAACTTATTTAGGAACTGTAAGTGCGATTGAGGCTTCAATTTGGTGTGTAGTGACAGCTGCATTGGTACACTCGTGTAGATAATTTCCTTTGCAGAACAATCCACGTGACAATATTGTAGTGGTGTAGTGGTGAACAGGGTTTGACAGTTGTGTCCTTATTTAGGATTAATTGCAACGGTCGTTTGGAGTGACCAAAATAAATTAAATTGTTCGCATTAGTTGAAATGTACTTTCAAATGACCTTATTTAATTAAAATTGTTTCGAACTGCTTCCGCGGTTCAGGGGCCGCATGTTGTGAAGTTTAGTTAGTCGTAGGGTTGTCTCGAATCCTGTCAATTGACTAGGTACCACACTTATATTTAATTCTGCCTTCTTCTGTTAAAACAGCATAGCTTTATTCTTGAAGTCTCCATCTAAGTGCTAGTATTCTGAACAGACTACACATTTCACGGCCTTACACAATATGAAATTAATAACAAATAATAGCCCATTCTAGTAGAAGAAAGTGCTTCTCTAATCTTTATGTATATTATTATACTTAAAATTGAACACAAAGCTTTAAAATGCTGTGAAATTGACAGATTTATTATATAGATTTAAAACTGTATAAAAGTTGTAAATAATTACTACTAAAAGAAATTATAATTCCAAATGAAACTGTGGATGAAGAAGGTTAAGCATTGTCGCTCTGAATACATGGCTCTTATATAATATTTACAGTTAAATTACGTCAATACAACTGATTGAGGGTAAGCTTAACAGAACTATTTCAAAAACCCATTCCGTTCTATTCAACATAAAGTAATATGATACGGACCATTACACCTAATCATTTTAATCAATAACTTACCATCATGTGAAGATACTGCTCGTCTCGTCACTTCGAAGCGTGAAAATTTTGATAATTTTTAATGTCACTTTTGCTAATAATTTCACATCAAACTCAGCACCAACCACAATTAGTATTAAATGAAATGAATTTAAAGTTTTACTTTAATCTGCGTCGAAGTTTTAAATCAAAATGAAATTCTCGTGAGATCCAAAAATTCTGCTTTATTATCGAGTTTCAGAATCAATGAGGCAAATTTATTTCATTTACTTGTTGAAATCGAAGCTAATGAACCATTCAAAATTTCGATTTAATATTCGGTAATGTGAGGTAACCTTATTTTTCATACATTTAACGACATTAATGTGTACATGGAAAGCTTAGGGACAAACAGAGAGCGATGGAGAGAGCTATGCCCGGAGAATACAAATGAGGAGATCCGTAAAAGAACTAGTTATCTAGTAATTCATAGTTGGAAGGTTCAAGTGGCTCTGGGTATTGCTAAAAACCTCGCTCTGAAAAGCATTGGTAGATGTTTTAACAGGTGGATGTCAACGGGTCGAGATGACGAGGACAAAACCGTCCTCAAAACATATAAAATAGATATAAAAATCAGTTAATGAATGTTTGTAATATCACTTAAATCACGCTTAAATATTATATTAGTTTGTTACTCTAATATTAGTAAAGAAATAAAAAGCATACTGCAAAAACATCTAAGGAAGGAACAACATCAGGAAGAGCAACATCCTTTACTGTGAGATTTATCCTGTTATAGGAGTAGCCTCTAGAAGAACAATTTGACATTGATTTTAGAATAACAAAACCTTTTTGTCCATAAGATATTTAAAAAATTAATTAAACATGTTAAGAGGCTTTCACTTACAAAATTTTGAAAAGTTCGTTAAACAAGGTCTCCATATAATATTTAGCTCACAATAGACTTTGTATTGCTTTTAATATAAACACAGGTTGAAACTTTTGCAATTTATGGTTCAAACTTATGTGAGAAACATTAAACTGAACAATAACATGATTAAATCTTATACTCTTTAGTTAAAATAATGTCTAGATTATTTCTACGGACAACATAAATGGTTTAAATTAAGTATTATAGTGAAATATAACATCACCAATACAATATTTAAATGAAAGAGCAGGAAAGAGATACCCTGAAAATTATAACTTTTTTTTAATGGCTAAAAACTCAAGTATAGATTTTTTTAAGTGTCTAAACATATATTGAAAGATAGTTACACTTATTTGTACTTTACACGAAAAGTAAATTATTAGTATCTGTTAACTTACGCCTGGTGAAACTTACTTATAATATAGTAAGTTAACATCATATACATAGACACGTTCACAAGTCTAGAATTTTGTGTCCTTTAACCGTCTGTTATTTTTTGTCAATAAGTATATTTTTAATCTACGAGGTGACGAGACGAGCAAGGCATTTACTTGATGTCAAGTGATATGCTTCCCATAACAACGTGGCGCTGGTTAAGGTGGTATGGTATATACGTCACGTTATCCCAATGATAATATTTTTAAGAAACCGTGGTATAATATTGCCATGGTATGTATAACAGCCTTAAAAGTTGGAAAATATTTAAAGGAAAACCTACTACCAACTCTTTCTTAACTTTCAGCAGGTATACTTTTACTGCAATAAAAATGGTAATACTAAATGAGATTTTTTTAATTATCATTTCACTTGGCATAGGAAAGCAAAACATTGCGATTTCGGCATGACATGCTTTTGCGGTTGCAAGTGGTGAGGTGGGTTTATTTTACGGTAATTTATTTTAAAGCCGCTCCGCGCTAGGAAACTGCATTAAGCGAGTACGGACGTATGATTCCATTCTAATAAATTTGGTTTCTAAATTCGCTTCCGTACTTCGGGTAACGAACCGCCATGCCCGAGCCAACATGGGTTCTCTATTTATTAACTTCACCGACGGAAGAAGCATTAGTAGTGAAAAAAAAATTAAAAAATTATTAACGAATATATAATAATGAGCAGCTGTTTTAATATTCCCTTTAATAAGTCTTGGAGCGGATCTTACAAGAGAATCAAGGCTATTAATCAACCAGCTTGGCCAAATAGATGTTGTGTGATGGAAACTTTTGTTCTTAAAACTGGTGGTAGATACTCTCCCAGATTGTAAGCAGCGCTGTTATAGGATTGTGATATGAAACCTGCAGCTAACCAGGTGCAATAACAAAACTCTACATCGCGAAAGCAAGGAAAAATTCGAAAAAAAAATTTAACTAAACATTTTGTTTAAAATAAATTAACAAAGAACTGTTAAAAACTATGGTATAATTTTAAATAGTTTTTACACATAATATGGCTATTGACAATAAAAGATTGAATGCGGAAGACGTGGCGGTCAGCTTCTGTCACCAACTCACCCTTAACGTATTTGACGTAAAGTTTATTTGATAACATCGGATGAACGTTCCGATGCAATGCCGGTGACAACGTAGATACTTCGGATAACGGGATACAATTTAACTTTATTAATTTACAACAGTAAGGAAACTATAACAACGGATAACTTAAGTTTTCCACAATCGGGTACAAAACTTAAAGGATCAATCCCAATTTTGATGATACCTTGTCCCTGTTTCAAAGCACCGCTAAATAATAAACACATTATTATTTAATAATGTTTTAGATGTAATTTAGATTTGGTAAAACTTTTTAAAGGTACTTTAAATGTAATATGTATTTTGAAAATAAATTTCAGAGTCCTATCTCCGGTATAACACAGAAAGAATTCAGTAAAGCAATTTCGTACAGTATCACATACTTGTTGACTTTCAGCCGCAGACCGCGAACCGAAATATCTGTTACGTAGTTTTCATTGAACAAAAGTAACACAATAGCTTGTTGTTCCCAAATTGTATATCTTCATCTGAATTTGAGAGATTTGAGTGCTGAAATAACAGTGGGTGTTTCTTTGCTAAATGGATAATAATTTGGGAGAAAATAGTTACGTAACTCGCTGAACTTTCTCCGGTCAAATGATATGCATGATAATATCATGTTAGAATTTATGGTGATGCTCCTCTGATATGTAAGAATTTTACTAAAATCTTTTAAACTGAAAATAGTAATATTTATTGGTATTAATAGGTCCTGCAAATGTATGCTATTTAGACAATCTCTTGCATCCGTATTCTACAACCAGAAGACTAAGTATAATAATAAAGTTGATGATGGTACTTTCACTTAATCCATCATTTGATCTAGTTATTTACTGTTAATAAAATATTGATTTTCCCCCTTTCTGCCATGTTTGATTGATTGATGTGCTAGAGTTTCGTTACAGAAATGAACCGATAAAATTAACCTGTAATTTTCCCCCATATTTATTGGCTCTCACAATTATATATAAACAGGCAACACGCGCATATTGCTTACTCAGTTTTGATAATGGGTAACCTTATTTGATAGTTGATCGATTTTTATGTAATTGTAGTTGTTTATTCTTTTTTGGTTTACATTTACCCACGCTTAATGTTTGTCACACTTAAGTGTTATACAAATAATGAAGTCACTAACGTGTAAAAAAATTATCTTGTCCATCATCGTATTCATGTATTGCTTACACATATCTTTAAACTAAGTTTCATGCAGAAGCTGACTTTGATATACTTGCTTCATACTTGTTAGAGTAGTAAAATTAATAAACCTTTGTAAATAATAAAAAGCACCCGAACTTCTGAAATTGGTTAAATTCTAAGCTCTTTTACAGACAGGAGAGCAGACGAAGCTTTATAAAATATTTCAGTATTATGTTATATTTGAACAGTCGTGGTTGTTATAAAGATATATATATTGACATACTTTACATTTAATTGCTTTTTTATTTCTTTTTGATTTTTCAAAATATTTTTAAATAAGTTTAATGAATGGGAACGTCTAAATCTTTCAATAGAAATTCTTTAACTAAAAACATTATTTTACGTTAAACTGGTACAGGAATAGAAACAGAAATTTATTTAAAGAATTAATGTTCTTTATTTTCCTACATAATTATCATAGTGTGGCCGAAATGACACAAAAGTAAAATACTCTAAAAACAGTATCTCTTTTATGGTAACTAATGTATACATGTGTAGGTTAGGAAAAAAAAATTAAATTCATGTAACAGATGAAGTAGCAAAAACAGTTAACAAGTCTAGGAAAAGGGCGGCACCTGATCCTATGACCTTTATCAACTTACTACAAACGCCAATCAGGTCAAGCATAGGAAACGGAAATCATAACATTAGCACTGGATATCTATCAGAAGAGTTTTACTACTACGTAAAAAAATTCACACGGTACGTAAACCATAATAAAAATATCAAACAGGTGAAGCTAGTAAATCTAGAGCATATGGTAATCTCGTTAAGTCTCTTGTTGCCAAAATTGTAAAAATATATAAATGAACATATTTATAAGTAAAGTTAAAAAATAAATTGCTGCATTTGAACCTACGAGAATTTAAAAAAAAATCTTGTTTTTTATTTATAAATATATAACTTAATTTACGTTAGCACTAGGATACTCTATTGACATTTTACTGCCTATACTAAACTGATAGGAATAGACTGATTGATTTAAACAAATGTTCCTATTATAAGTGAAAAGTATTATCCGACAACTGAAAGACCTTAAGAGTAAACGTTAAGTTCTGAAAATCTCAGTGATCTCTATATATCTATTTCTGTGTTTACCGTTCGCACAGCGGTGACCGGGAGACGACTCGGCTCTTAGAACATCTAAGTGAAGCCGCTGATATGGCCCTACAGCGGTATCCTACTGCTCAGCTAGTATTTTTGAGAGACTTTAACGCTAGTCATCCCGCCCTATAGGTCTCCTATCACTGTTTTGGTAAAATAATGGAAAAGATGATGATTAGACGCATTAGATGGCACTTATTGCCCAAAATGAATCTGAAACAATATGGC
>DWLS01001579.1:0-21136 GCA_018246255.1 Pachliopta kotzebuea | reverse complement strand
CCCCCCCCACCCCCCGCCCCGCCCCCCCCCCCCCCGCCCCGGGCCCCCCCCCCCGCCCCCCCCGCCCCCCCCCGGGGCGCGGGGCCGGGGGGGGCGGGGCGCGGGGGGGCGCGGGCGGAGAGCGACGCTCACCTAATGAAGTGTTTCGCTTTGACACGCGTGTTCGTTAGCAGACCACTTCAGCGATTGCAACGAGTTGTGTTCAGATGACAGCTTCCTCGAATTTACCACTTAAGTGGCGTGCAATGCCACCGCACTTGTTAACTAGTCTGCAATTACTTAGCGGGCTTTCGCAAGTTTTGTGTACGGCGAACACCTCGCATTGTTTATACTATATATTTTAAAACGAATCAATTTTTTTTTTATTTCACTATAAAAAAATTTTTTTTTATATTCGTTATTTAAAACATAAATCGTACTAAACTACAAATTTCCTAATCCATTCTCTGTCCGTGAATCTGCCCAAATCATATGATCCAATAAGAAATATGTAAATTGAAAATATTTTGCTAAATATTAAGTAAAATCTACAACATATGTTATGGGTAATTATGAACAAATTAAAATTTTATTACTTTAAGTTAATTATTACCATAACCATTTACATAAATAAATCTTAATTTATTCCATTTGGTATAATTGTTGTTTTCAATACTTTAACGAGATTGTTATTTTATTATAAATAAAACCTCTTAACTATACTGAAACTAAGAATTGAGTTGTTTATAAGAACAGTCTAATTAATTCAATAGTTTAAGTTCTAAGCACTTGGGGGAACAACTTTATGTAAATATTAAATAAATCTCCTTACTAAGCCTCTTAAGATTATCTGATATGCACTAGATCGAAGCTATAGACCGGGTCTAATACTTAATTGCGTCCAATGTCTGGTATACAATGGTACACGTAATCAGCTCCCGAGTCTACAACAATATACCTGAACCCATAACCAGGGCTGCGATTTAAGGTAAAATCTTTATTTACATATAAAAATATATAATTCAATGTTCTAAATATTCATTTAACCGTTATGAATATTCAGCAAAGGGTGTATGTACAAAAATAAATATCAAATAATATAAGAGACCAAAATTGTTCTAGTGATTTTGTCAACTCAACATATTCAAACAGATGGACGTCCACAGCTGGATATATACATCTTTTGTAATTATACGATGAAGAATTCATAAAATGATAACCCCAATTGTTTAATGTTATTTCCGTCAACAATGTGCATTAATATTTTAATTTGGCATACAAATTTAAATTGCAAGCCAAACTTCCGCACTGCGCTCAATAGAAGGAGAAGAAATCAGATTTGTGACAACCCCGGCTCAACCCCTGTAGTTCGCGTAATCCAACTATTCAATTTTCAGACCAAAGGATTGTCCACGTCTTACGTTTTTTTTATATCATCTCGTTCATCCACTACAAGACGTTATTAGAAAAACTGTTTAAGGAACAATACACCTTATGCAATCCGTTTTTATTATTCTTAACATATATTTAATCATATGTCTGATTTATCTGTGATATTGTTAAAGCTACTGTTCTTGTTTATACCAATTATTATTAGCATTAAACAAATTAGACTTAACATAAATATATATACTAAGCAAGTAAATAAGTATTTCATAGTTTGTTGCTATAAATTGTATTATTTAATTTGAATATTAAGCTTTATAATCAATAATTCTTTATTTATTTCATTCCTTTTCGTAATATCACTAGATCGTCTACCACCAAATAGTAAGCGCTTTAGCTAATGAAATATATACATTTTTTGCGTGTTTCTATTTTGTGTTTTAATCGTTAAAAACTATACAATTTAGCGTTATTTTGAGCAGCACTGTTAGGTAACCCGTTGAAAGTGTTATGTATCGTCATGAAAACGATATATTTAGAAAACTTGATCATTAATTGTGAAACAGCGTTTTCACTGTGTATCCCAAGTTGGAACAAACAAATCACGTGTAATCATCGAGTTCATTGTTCGCGCCAACAACACCGAACTTCACAGTATTAAACTCATGTTTCCGTATTTAAACTTGAAGGACGCCTATCTCAAAGTTTACAGCAGAATCCTTCTCAGTGAAACATCGCCAACTTTCCTAATTGTAGCGAGATTCGCGCCCGGGGAGGACTTGAAACTTAGCAGAGGAAAAAAAGCAATTATCCTTTCTGTTTTACGGAGGTGAGGAAGCATATTAAAAAAACTTGAAAGCGTTGTCAACCCTCGAGAGTGGAGCAGACAGTGATGGCTATTAATTAGAAGGGTTGGATGAAGATATTTCATTATTTCTTCTCTTCTGCGTTACTTTTCACTTTATTTTTTAGGGCTACAAGAATTAGCAATATGCTATCTTTTATATAACTTACACTAATATTTATTCCTCTTTTTTGTTGGAAAGTGCTAATCATTGAGAAATATTTGCAAGGAAAAGTAAGAAGTATTGAGTTTTGGAATGTCTTCGTTTATCATTTTTCTAATATTAATACAGGGTATTTACTCTTGTAATATACTAATCTTATCTAAGAAGGCGTCATAGTAAACAAAACGAGAAAACAACGGCCCATCATAATCTAACATTCGGCTCCCATTGAAGTTGTTGACTTTAAAATTTATGTAAACTGTGCTCAGCCCGTTCCACTTATCTGAGATTAAAATCTGCTCAGTTACCGAGGTAGGCAGTGCAGTAGATGCCGGCAATCACTCCTCCGGGACACAGCTTTATTTTGTGGGATCTCTAATCTTTACATATCTCCATACTCAAAATGAGATCGATCAAATTAATGTACTGAATCATACAAAGAAACAGGCGTATGTGGAGTATCTCATAATAAATCCGTTGGCGAAATTAAATATATACGGGATTGTTATTAAGCCTTTTACATTATGTTACAGCTATTTAATTTTGAATCCTCATTGTACTTATCAGACTTTCAAAGATTTACGCGAATAGTAGCTGATTTAGGACGTCTTAAGTACTGCAAAAAATTGTGGTAAAGATACATCCTTTAACAAAATCTAAAATTAATTTTTTTTTTTATTCAATGGTAGGTATAAGAATGTTAATCGAGAACATTAAAATTATATGTACTAAGCTAAAAGTTATAAATCTTGTAGGATTTTTTAATAATAACTACCTATACAAATGCATGGTTTTAACGAGCTTGTTGACGGTCAATGTGAACCTGTACAAACAATAAATGGACTACTTTTCACGATAGATTGCTTATATTAAATTAAAAAAATTATGCAAAGAGCTAAAATTATCTATTTATATATAATTTATATTGTGGATAGTATACTGTGTTTAAACATGTACGACTAATTAACGTAGAAAATAAAACAGTAAGTAAAAAATTGGTAAGGTATATAATACAATGCATTTAAGTTCATAAAAAATTAAACGGGTAGAAATCGTATTAGTTGGAGTAGTAATAGTAACAAATGTCCAATTGTCTAGTTGAAATGTTCAATAATTCACCATGCGCAGTGCCCACCCAACGTCGTGCATTCACAATGCAATCATTGTCTCATGCTCCATTCACAAAACTGTATCATTGATTGTTTTATAGACTCCACGTCGCCGACTTCGGACGCTGCGAGCTGAGTGTAGATTTTTCTGGTATTGTAATGGCGAAAAGCACGGGACCTCTATCAATCAGTGCAAGGACCCCCGGGGGCCGTTTCCGTCCAGGTGTGCATTCGGAATTTGCGCCGAAAAACTGCGCTTAAACTGGGATCGTTGAGAGAAAAAATCGACATCTATTGTGCTCTTCTCCGTAGTTCGCTTACGGCGTTTGCGCGAACCCGCCAGGTAGGCGGGGGATGAAACGATTTCTGTACCCGATCGTCTATGTACTTAATGCACCGATGCATATTACTCATGATATAGAGTCAGTAAATATATATAATAAAAAATAATGTCATTGCTATCCTAATCTAGTACTAGGGGTAACCAAGACAAAAGAGCTATTCTCACAGATAATTTATTATATTAGTCTTATATCTATAGTTTGTCTAATTGATATCACTGTTTCCAATACACATATTATATTAAAGTCCATAACAGAAAAATATAGTAAATATTCATATATAAAAGATGAGATTATTAGAATCCGGAATCTGAACAAAGTTTACATACTTCTTTCGGTAATCTCTAATGCTGGTGTAATACCAAAACATATAAACATCCTTAAAATAAAGATTTGCCGCCTAACACATATAACCATGCAAAAGGCAGCAATTCTTAACACCTGTCAAATAGTTCGTAAGTTCCTGGAGTCAGTAACTGAGTCAATGATAGTGACATGCTCATTCCCTCTTCTCCAGCAACTCTTGGTTAATACTCTTTTTGTTTGAACATTTGCTTCTTAAACAGTAAATACATCAGACAAAAAATATAATAGTTAAATAAAAAAAATGCTTTAAGTATTACATATTACACTACATCCGTTCTAATCCTAATAGCTTGGCTGAAATCATAAGAGTACCTCCAAAGAGAATTTCTTTAAATAAGAAAATAAGTATGAGAAAATTAAATATTTATATCTAGGAGGTAAATCTTTTAAAAATATAATAAATAAACTATTAACATACAAATAAAATACTGTTAAATAAATATAAACTAACAGTGAAACAAACTCGTTTGTACTGTAATTTTCTGTTCTCATTCTAATGAATATTCAGCTAGCGGGTTTATATTTCTAGTTCACATATCTGGAATAGAAATGTCCAAAATAATGCATATGTTAATTCTAATGACACTAAATAGGCAACAAAAATAAAAAATAAAGGTTAACCATTCTTTGGTGTGTTTTGAAGTAATTCTACAAATAGTTCGGGGTGTGGGATGTGAGTAAGGGTGTAAGGAGTCCCGCACAACTAGCGGGACTCAAGCCAACCTTACCTACTCGTGGTCCACCCTGCTAATCAACATACGAAGCTTTGGCTCCACACCAATCCACATTGGGCTAACGTAGTGGGAGACTGGCAAAATTCCCCCACTACGGCGGAAAACCTATATCCATCAATGGGCGTTGATAATGCTTGCGATGATAATGATTATGATGATGATTCAAGTAAACACTTCACAGAGCTTTAGCAAGCCTAAATATTTTATAAGAGATGAATAAGAGTTTTTATTCCCATAATAACTTCATGGGATACAGGAGCGTATAATTCAATTCCAAATGCAAACGAGAAAAGAGGAATTTAGAGGAGTTTGAAAATTTTTACCCAGAAATCTTATCCATTATTAAAAATATGATAATTTACTGTGTTCCTTAAAATAGGAGCCACTCTGAGAAGGATTCTGGAGAATTCTGGAAGATCATGACTCGCTATCTTCTGTCCGTTTGTGATTTAACATCATATGAAACTGAGGTCGACGTAGCACCAAAAATTATAACTGTAATTAAATCTGGAAATTTTCTGTTACATATTGTATCGTATTAAACATTATTGTACTTTTTTTTATTTGTCGAGCCCTTTTTTTTATTTGTTCACCTGATGGTTACTGTTACGCTTGCTCGTAATAACGTGGCGCTGACGAAGATGAGATAGGATACATTCCACTATACTACCTCCGTCACCTTGAAACATGTGTTAGGTCTCACCGTTGAATCCGTAACACAGTAATGTTTAAACAGTGCTGTTTGTCTGCTGCAATAAGAGCTGCAGTGATACCTACCTAGACGATCTTTGGTAATAGAGACTTACCACTAGTATAAATACGTTCTTAAAGTGTCTCCAGGTATATTTCTCATTAACAAAAGATTTATCTACTTTTTAACAAATTGACCTTTCTGAAAAAATATTTTTAAAAAGTTTTATAGCAATTTTCTTAAAAAGAAATGGGATTAAAAATAAAACACACATCACTTGATGCGAAGTGATCCCTGCGGATTACACAACCGCGTCGTCATTAAAATAAACATTGTAATGTTTGCATACTACTTTTTCCGGTAGAAACATACGCTATAGCCGTAACTATACAAACAGATTCCTACTCTGTAGACAAATGAAATATAAAATATGTAAAACGTACAGGAAATTAAAAAAATATATCTTCCCTTAATTAAAAAAAATCGATTCATTCTCTTAGTTAGCTTTTTGTTTATATTAAAGGTTAGTTTAGTATATTAATCAAATGTCAAATTAAAACCTTTGACGTTGATTCAAACGAAACTACTACTGTTATATTTGCTATTCAAAATATTTTCAATGAAAATTCATACAAAAGTTTACTTCGAAAATACGTCGCTATATAACTTCAAAATAAACTTAACATATAAACATTTGTTTTTATATATACATATATTATTTATTTTTACTATTTTCTGTAATTTGTTTATAGTGTGAATAAATGTCTTATTATTAAGCAGCAAATTGAACTAGGTAAAATACCTTAGACAAAATTAGATTTTGCTATGTAAATAAGCGAATAGTTTTTTGTATTAAACCGTAAAATCGTGTTCATAGTTGAAATAGGTGACTCCGGGTCCCTTTCGCCTAAATCAAAGAGCATGGCAGAATAACAACAATGGCATATTAAGGCTTCTTTGTAGGATGTATTATTCTTGGCCACGTGGGACAGGTGAGCGGCGCGCACGCGCACATCTGCCGCTACAAAAACGCTCTGTCGGCTTGCGCAAGATTTTAATCGATTTTTTTTCCTAATACGATGACAGTTCTCTAGGTATTTCACGCCAAAATATCGACTGCCCGTCGCTAAAGCAGCTGGGTGTTTTTTTTTTTCATGCAGATTTACAAGTTAGAACTAACATAAACTTAGCCATCGTCAAAAGCAAAATTTTATGACATAAATTAAGTCTATACATAAAAATATTATACCTTATTGCTTAAATTTGTACAGTATATATATGACAAAAGAACTAGATTTATGTTTAGTTTTTCATACATTCTTTTACACATACATTTTTATCTGTAAGAGTTTAGAACATAAACGAATTACATACATTGTCAGCCGGATGACGCATACTGCTGGGCATAGGCCTTCGTCAATGATCTCCACGCCGAACGATCCTGCACTTTCCGCATCCCGCAGCTTCTCGCAACCTTCATCAGATCATCGGCCTCCCAAGCAGGGGAGCTTTCCAGTACTGGCTTTACCAGTACGCGACCGCCACTCGAGGACCTTACTGCCCCATCAGCCGTGAATCCCACGAGCGATATGTCCTACGCATTACCATTCAAATCTAGCAATCTTATTGGTTCAGTCGATGACCTTAGCTCACCTGCGGATCTCCTCATTTCTGATTCCATCACGCAAGGAAACCTGGCATAGTCCTTTCCACTACTCTTTGTGCTTCCCTGTTTAGCTTATTCATAATGCCCAATGTAAGCTACTGTAATGTAATTACTTATATATATGTACATAAATATTAGCAAATGTATATAATATAAATATATGTTTATGATATATTAATGTATATTTCATTTGTTGTTATGTTTTTTAAATAAATAAACTTTTTTTAATAATCCTTATCTATTATGACTAATAATTAGTTTGTCTCTCACAAAGTATATTTTTGATTGAAATGTAATAAATTTCGTTATAAAATTATAAGGCTAGGTACATACTTTGAGATACAAAATATTTTGTTATTATAATGACAAATAAAGTTACCGTTAAAACCATAAAACCTTGGCTTAACAAAGTAGGCTACAATCAACACCTAAAATGTATTATTCAGAGAGTATATCACATTGGAGTAGAAAATTATTATTTTTTTACAAAAGATATAAATCTTCTATTCAGGTGATATAATTCTATTCCGTTCACAACCACTTAACATGTTCGATAAAAATCGGATTTATAATAACGTGAAAGGTATTCCTATTGCTTTGAGTACTTGTCAAAGGTAACATGAGGGTTGACAAAATACCAAATAAACTTCAAACGGTATAAGTTGTATTATTTGAATTATTTATTTACTTTAAGTAATTTTACATTAACTTTAGAAATCTTGAATACATATTTAATAAATTAAAATATTTATAGTTGAAAATCAGTTATACACAGCGATCAAATAACGAGATATCAGCAAGAGCAAAATCTTACTGTTAGTTACTATTAAATTAATTAAAACAACCTTTTATTTACCACAAATTGTTTACTTTTACTACCTATACTTGCTCTAGAAATATAAACCTTTTTGTAGATGAATTTAATTTTAAATTATCAGCTAAATCTGCAATTATTATATAAGGAATAAGCAATCGGCTTGAAACGATTTGTCCAAACTACATAAATACATTTATGTAGCCTTGTCTCATTAAAGTTTATAGATAAGTTTAAAGTTACCTTGTATGTTCATGTTTTTTTTAATATTGTAAACCTCTTCTAGTAACCAACGGATTCATTTACTTAAATAGACAAAAAGATCAAACATCAGATATTTTTGTTTGATGAAAATGCTGTTAGTCCTTTGAACTTTTGCAGTTTCATCAAGCGTATAGTTCCGCTAACGAGATTTTAGGTGCGTAATTGCCGATTTTCTTAATAACTACTTGACTTAGGTAAATGTTAAATTTATGACTGATATTTTATTGAGCAAAATTAAGGTATTTCGCAGCCCGTGTCACCAATATAAGGCATTAAAATAGGCACGCGAGGAACCCGCGCGGTCGCGATTGACTCGGATTACACAATGAGGTGCAAACGCGCCACTACAAAACGATTACCCTCTCGCCGTGTGAGAGGCTGGCGTACCAGGTATCCGCGATCTCGGCCTCCAGAGGAATCAAACTTTTTGATACTTTACTTATCGATGAGACAACCGCAATAAGTAGAAAGGCGGCCAACGCAAATTTCAAGCTAAACATTACGACAGTAACAAATATCACAGCAAAGCGGATTCTTTACTGAATCCGTTCAGAGTATCCTTAAACGTGCTCTAAACCAGTTCGTCTTTCCTTTTTTTCTAATATCACGACAACCGCTTCGGTCACAAATAGTCAGGATTATGTAGAGATTTCTCTCTGTTGTTTTCTTTTAGATATGTTGTGAGACCTGTGTAAAGCAACTCCAGCAGCGATGCGAGTAAAACTACGATGGCCGGAGACCACGTCGAGTCATCGTCCTTCTAAATTCTTAGTAACCTGTCCAGATTACTTATTAATATCCATATTACTTTCATATCTATCACTGTCTATTTCAAAATAACCTAAGCAAAACTCTCCAATTTCAACTACTTTGTCGTCTTACTTTATAAAAAGTATCCGGCACTTCTTTTTAAGTAATTAAAAAGTGTATGTTTTCTTTTTATGAGTGAGTAAAATATCAAAATTATTTAATCTGTATGATACGAGGCGAAAGTTTGCGAGGTACGTATGAGTGGTTCCGTGGAAATATTTCAAATCAGGGCAAAGGCGGCGCTGTACAGGCAATAACGACTAACGTGACGCGCATACCCTCCGTGTGTAGATTGCCTAATGTCTCCCTGAAAAGCTCGCGTTAGGCCTTTCAACGTCATTATCAGTCGTATTAATACACTCCGGGAAAGTCCAAATTAAGCCAGACATGCGTATGTCCATTATCCCAAACATATCCATACGTGAGTTTCAAAATAACTAACGTGATCGCCGTAGTCGAAATCATCTTTCAATTTATACATATACACGACTGATAAAAAAAATTATACGATCAAGTGGCAAGTGCAAAGCTGTACCTGGTAACCAATGACACATCTATAAAAAAGTGGTGGATAAACAGTTATCACATTAGTGCGATAAAAAATGGTAAAACAAGTTATTTGGACATGTTATTTCAGAAATATAGGACATAGGTCTCCAATTCGGAACATATTAATGTTTGCACACTACTTCAGTGCAGTAATAGGGCAGTTAAAACACCATTTAAAACCATATACAACCAGGAAAGAATAATATAGGTTACAGTAGTTACACCGTTTTCGTTGCAACTGTTTTAGTTAAATGGGAAATCTTTGTAATCTGCCATGTTTTTGAGGAAAAGTCGCCTGGGTGGTAGTCTCTTTCCACGAATTAAGAAGAACCTACAGCAACTTTTGTCAGTAAAGAATTTGTCGAAAGAATAAACTCACTGAACGCAGGGATGAAATATGTGAAAAGAAATTATTTGCTATGCCTAATAAGAACGTTTGAATAACATAATAGTTATCCGTGAATAGACCGTTAGAATCTCATTAGAGGGTAGGTGTGGAATGCACGCTGGCGCCAATATCAAGCGTACGTACGAACGGTCGGAATATCCGTAACCGCGAATCTCGAATGCCGAATGCCAAATGCCGAAAAGCGAAATGGTCGGACCCCGCTCGGTGACATATTGGAATGTGACTCCATTTATCCCCGCTTCCTATTGGAATCCGGAGTGACGCGGCAAATTGGAAATTGCGGTTCCTATTTTTGGCCGTTATTGATACCGCCACTTGTAACATTGTTCGCGGAATATACTGCAAGTAAATATCAACCGTAACAAGCATTCCCCGGAAAAGTAGGTAAATTACTCACTACATACTTACATACTAACTACTTTTGCAATGGACGTCCACTGCTGTCTATAAATCAAAACAGTGTTTTATGGAAAAACAAAGATTTCGACTAAGTATTCAGTAAGTTTTGGTCACTAAGAAAAATTACCTCAGCAAGTAGTCAAAAATTCTAACCCTACCAAAAATAGAAAACTACCAGATTTTAATACTAACTTTAACTACCAAATTATCCATGATATTTACAAAGTCAATTTAACTCTGAACACTTTGGTCGCTTTAACATATATCTATATTCATAGAGTAGCAACTTCTGCCAATCTAAATAACATTCATAATAATTAAAAAATTCCTTTAATTTTCATACTATATCTTCTTATTATGGTATTATACTGTTCGTAACTTGTCATTAGAATTTATTACTTTTATTATTTAGGAAAAATTTTAACAGTGCCTTTATAAACGTCCACTTAAAGTATGTTCATAAAGTTCGTTACAGAGCTTATACGTGATGGTAAATGTAAATATGGAATATGTAAATGTAAAACGGGAATCAACAAAGCGAACACACCGCCGGCAGAATCAAAACGCGTGAACGATCGTTTAGTTTCATCAAGTTTTCTAACTCCGTAACCCCGGCAGATTTTGGTGCGGTCCGGCCGCCGAGCGCGACTGTACGCATCACACGTCAAAGCGGAGTTAGTCAACCCCCGCTTGCCATATTAAATCACATTTTGACAAGCGTACCGTGAAAAATTAATCGAGTGTCGTCGAGTGAGCGGGTTGGGAGAGGAGGGAAAAAAATATAGAAATGCGATGGCATTTCGCGCGGTCCCTGGTGGCGAAAGGTCAGGCGGGCAGTCGCTCGTGAAATGTCTCGCCCGCGGATAGCGACGCGACGGCGACCACTCCGCCGGGGATGGGAACTGCGACGCCCGCATAAACAATATCACTGGGGCACAATGAAACAATGCCTTGGACTTCGTGCGGAAAGAGGAGCACTTTAATTTTTCTGATTGCGGCCGTCCGGCTGAGTGCATGATGGGGCTGATTAAAAGGAATTCCAATTAAAGAAACGAGAATACACCATTACGCGTTTATGTACCTAATCATATTTTTTATATAACTTATGTACATAATGTAAAATAATTTTTAACAAACATATATCATACAAGTTTTAACAGATCTACATATAACACCTTCACTGCTGGCAAATCGTTTTTGCCGTCTAAGAAACCACCGCGCTATTTATGTCGCCAAACAGTAATATACAAATATTACTGTGGTCCGGTTTCAAAGGCGTTGTAGCTAATGAAATTACTGGGATAATGACACTATTTTAAAGCAACAAGGACAATGTGGTGTTGTGTATATCATCATAACCAGCATCATGTTGTTCTGGGCAAATGTATCACTTAACATCAGGTCACCTTGGACATCTCGTCACTTAAAAAAAAAGGATTTCATTTAGTGGTGCTGTCTCAAACAATGCGTAGCCATGTATACATAATAAAGAAATTAAGTATAAGCTGTATTTAAATGTTAAATAATTAAGATGTGTACAAATGAGGTCAGTATGCAGTATGCACATCATTGATATTAGTCTAAACTAAAAACAATGCAAAAACGTTTGATCAATTTAATTTTGCATTATAAATTATATTACAATTTTCGTCCGTTTAACTCGAATACCTATACATTTTAGTTTTCTTCTACGAATTGCTGTTCGCATACTGCGGACTGCGCTTATAATTAATCCTATAATTTATGATCGCGCTTTATCTTATAATAAACGAGATTCCATAATTATAGAAGGGTGTATAGCAAGCGGCGGCGTCCCCTTGATAGTTACCATTAATACTTATCTAACACGGAATATGACAATTAATCTCGCAAACTGTTTTATAACTAGGTCTACCACGTATTTGTAACATAATAAAACATCCATTTTATTACTTTGGTAACATTTCGTTTAAATAAATTCTTTATTTGCTATAAATAGGTAAGATACACAGTCTCCCTATTTAACTGTTAATAACAGCATACAAGTTTATAAATGTTTAATTTTTATTACATTTTAGTATTGGTCTTCAAAAAAACCTAATGATAAAGAGACAAGATTAAATTCATAATAATTTATACATTGAATGTTCTTAATTTAGAGGGAATATTAATCAGTAACTTATTTTTATTTAAAACAAAGTGAAATGCATATCAACTACTAGCCTATTCTACAGTTAATATAAATTTTTAATAAATATATAAACTTGAGCTTTTTCATAAAACCTGTAATATAACAATAACGAAAACAAAAAAAAATTATATGTACATACAGAATTATTATTACACATTGCAAGACAAAATGATACTTTCTTGGAGAATATTTTTATATGTACACTGCAGAGTTAATCGCAACTTCTGTATCATAGAGGAATAATTTCTTATACTCCATTTTTTACATTTAAACGGTGAATCTATTTTGATGAGGAAAAATGGTAATGATTTTTTTAGAGAAAAAGTTTGTTACTTTACTATACTAAAGCTTTTAATAATATAATAATAAAATAAAAAAAAATTAAATAAATTGTTATAGTAAGGTGTTGCAGTGTAAATAATCTTATGTCCTCTTTTATCTCCTAAAAAATATGGACGGTGCATTTATAACTGAATCGTGAGAAAACACACTTGTTATTGATGGGGCGTTGCTTAAAAAACAAGAGGTATGGTGTAGATGTTGTTTGGTATCTTCGAGCTATCCATCACACATGTCAGATTAGAGAGTATTATATCCTACACATACATAGGCAGAAACGATCAAATGCATTTTCCTAACAAAGTACAATTTTACCATTCACGAATCCGGGGGTGTGGCCTGTAATATTAAGCTAATCGTACTTTTTCCTAATAAATGTACCCACTCAAAGATAACAAAGTTTCAATAACATAATTAACAAGTGTTAGTGACTGATGTCTTGCAGCGGACTGCCGCAGGCTGTTGATGATGATGTGACTGAAGACGATATCCAGGAAAAGAAAAATAAGGAAAGCTGACCTTACCACTACGAGTATATAGGCAAGGAAGAGGGAGAATAAATCTCATGTAAACCTTTAGTTAATAATATTAGATTTGACATTTAAATAAACCTAATTTTTTTGTCTTTTAATGCAAGTAACTATTTAGCATATAACATCAAAGGAAATGTTAATAATCTATCGACGATTATGTAATAAAACGAATTTAAATCATGGTCATCATTCCTTATTGTTGTCGCTGAATACTGAACACAGGCCTTCCCAATCCATTTCCCAAACAGCCTTTAGGACCTATTCTACTCCGAACTACGCGCTGTTACTAATATAAATAAACATCTTAATAATATAATAATAAACGAATTTATTTATATAAGCGACGTTCAAATGCTATTGACTAATCCCTAATAATGATAATTAGCAAACAATAATCATTGGCTTCAGCCAATTAAGCTAATATGCTGAATAACACATGATCTTATCTGACAATTGTTTATTACATCGGCTTCATCTAACAGCAACCTATTTTAATATAGTATATTAAATGTAGCAATAAAGTTTATACCACTTCATTTGTTTGTAACAATTTTATATAAATCAATACTTTTTTAAAAGAATATCGCCAGTCTAGATTAGTCATAATGAAGTAATTTATTTCGTATCATATTTTGTTATCATTTTTCTTATCTTTAGTATATTCTACTAAAATATATATAATCTACCTCCACTGGGAACATAACAGGGCAGGTTATTTTCCATTTTATATGTATAAAGTGTATAAGTATAGATGAGTTATTGACATACCTAAAGAGAGTTTCACAGAATTTTAAAGAATCATTAATCCAGATGATCTAAAGATGTTCTCTCGCAGTAAAGTAAATATGTATATAACTAATATATGTATGTATCTAAAAATTCCTCGTGTTTAGAATTTAATAAACCGCAATATGATATGCGACACATTTCAATATTAATTACTAACAATACCAAACGGGGGCGAGCATTCAATCGGACCGTATCAAAACCCGCGGCGGTTGTAATATTATTATTAACGTTCTAATCAGCATACGTTTCCACCGCACAATTTCCGCTGGAGTGAACCCATAACAATATCCGACACTAATAAAGGTCTCAATCCTTTCAGCCGTACGGATATTGTCTACACTAATTGGCATTAAAATCCGCCGAAAGAACTGAGGTGAGCCCCAAACAAGAGCTTATCATCACATCAGTGCACTAAAACCCTCGCCCGCCGCATCCCGACCTCTGGCTTGCACATAATGAATGTAACACACCGCCCCCAGGTATTATAACGGAATCGGTTGAAAACGATCGCTACAACAAATATCGTATTCACTATTCCCTGATTACGGCATCAAAACTTGGAAACGAAGAGCAATTAACAAGAAATTTACTGGACCAGCTCCAATTCTACACGCGCTTAGAGTCTAAGATGATGATGAATATTACTTAACACACATTCGCAGTACTTCATCAAACCCATACCAAAGAAAAATCTTTAGGTAATATGGAACTCCCTGCTGGTGGAAAGCATCGCTTGCCAAAGCCATCTCTTTAATTATAATACATTTATATTTATCGACAAATAATATTGAGAAATCTGCGTTTCAAACTCCATTTTACATATAGAAAGAGGTTAAAATGAAAATCTGATGTTCTTAAACAAAGCGCAATTAAGAATACAAATCTTTATCACAAACAATTTCCTACTTGTTATCTCATTAACTTTAATATTTAACATTTGTGATGATGAAAAAAGCAGACAGCGATGTATTTAATACAAAAAGGTTATACGATTTTGATATGTATCAGATGAATCCCAATTGACGTAATCTTGATAATTGCTATTTGCGGTACATTCATCAGACCGTAAGATCTTTTATTGTAACCTGGACAAACTCACACACAACATATCTATATATCCAAATTTTATAATCATTTTTGACCACTATTGTGTTTAAAGTTTGACCGATATATAGTCATTAACGATACGACAGCAACATGTCGTTATAAGAACCATGTAAACACAGAATTAAGAAATAATCCTCTTGATTATTCAATAGTAGTAAACAAAAAATAAAAAAAAAAATTCAGAATCATAAGAAAATAATTGCTTAAAAGACAGCAATAGTACTTAAACGTAATTAAAAATTTTAAATTAATGTTTTAATTTTTTATGTATTACTTTTATGTAGAGTAAGAATCACTCAATTAAAAATAATCGCAACTAAGCTTAAATTGTTATGGTAAAAGAAAATAATAAAAAGCAATGTCCGCAGAGCGCACAGTCGAAGGGTGCAGGCCCTCCAGGGACGCGTCGTATTATAACCGCGCATAATATCTGCGTCGTCACTCAAGCGCAATAAATACCCAAATAAAGCGCAAATAATACCCAAATCGCTCATCACCGCTGACGTAACTCCCCCAACTATAATCATCTATAATCAGAGCCCATACCGTCTATAATCAGAGTGGGCACGGAGCGAGGTATTCATTACAGTTGCTATGATTTGCATTAACGTTCTGACTTTGATTGCAAAGAAACACATAACGTGTATGTTTACGTTATTCAATCTTCCCATATAAATATATCCGGCGGAAATATCCCCAATGTGAAATACCCTACTGATTTAATGTATTTGCTGTCTTATTTAGAAAACTAGAGTAGTACAGGCAACAACAGAAGTAGAAATTCAATTTAAAAATATTCTAGAGAAGCATATGTACATTACTTATGCTCTTTGAACAAAATGACCAAAAAGCGTATTTTAATGTTTTTTTTTTGTCATATTTTGCCAACGCTATAAATTACACACGGCAAAGGGACGCTTTGACCCCGACCTCGAGTCGATTAAGCATCACTAGGTCTTCCTTCAATTTCATATTTATAAACGGGGATTACGCAAAAATGCCAGCGTAATGGATCACCTACAGGACTTAGGCCGGGCAAGCCGTTGTCGGACAAGGGGGGGGGTTTGGGGAAGGCAAATTTCAGAGAGGGGCGGCGAGGGTCTGATCGTCGGGCTCATCCATCACGCGGCTCACGCATGTGAATTGGGGCGTTTTATCTGAAGATAGCCGCGGATGGTGGATACCTATTTAAATATTTTGTCGTTTAGCGCAAACTTTGTGCTCATAACATGGCTCCTAATGATCATCAGTTTATTAAAGCGGACAGTTTACATGAATATCTTAAAAACTCAATATCTGTATTCATGTATGTTAAATATTTACCACACCTAAAACTAATGATAGTGAATGAACTACGCTCTCTTCTTTCTTTACTTCTCTTCTTCTCTTCATATGTCTACTTCTTTGAGCAATATATCATTTTAGAATTCCTAGCATATGGCCCACGTAATTATTAATTCTTTATTAGAAGAATGTAAAGAAAAGAAACTCATATACAACACAAAAACGTCTTTATAAGAAAGAAATATATATAAGTTAATAAGAAAATCTTTAAAAAAAAACATCGATTAAGTTTTCATATTAAAGGTACGTTCAGTGCTTGTTGCAGTTAACAGAACAACAGAAAAATCTTTTTTTATTCAACGACTCGAAACATGTGAAATTTTCAACTGATGAGAAATATACGGCTGCCCATAATAATACAGGGTTCGTCGGGATGACAAGTACAGCACTATATTGTTCTTAGACCTTAGCTGTTTAGGAACTTCACTGGTTACAATGCCTATATAAGCGGAAATGAACATTTCCTCTACCGACTTCGATTAAAGATGAAGTGCTGCGATAGTACCTATCAAGACAGAGATGAACAGTAGAGTTTAATACTAGTAAAGTATAACTTAGAAATATACGAAAATAGAATAAAAGCTTCATTTATTTCTGTTCATCAAAAAATATCTGGTCATTGTAAGAAATAAAAAATTCTGACAATTTAAACCAACACTGAAACACTTAAAACATAAAATCTCTAAAAACAAACTCCAATACAGATCTCATCTCTATACAGACGAAATGTTTGCAATAAAATTAACAGAAGTAACTTCACTGAGCACACTTTTAAACTGTACCTAAAGGACACTTGTTATTCTTACTCTACTGTTTTCCGAATACCTTTCAAGTTCCAAAAAAAAAACCTTTCATTACGCTACACCGAAAAAGTTTATCCTTCAATTTGTTTGAGCTGTGATTAGTCACTTGACAAAACTGTAAAAAAGATTAAATCATCTGCCTATAACATAAAAGCCTCTTTTTTATATTTTAGGAGCTTTGATTTCCAACAGGGACCAATAATTTTTTGATCTACAGGTGTTTGTTTCGATCTGTATAGACTTTGTAACTAACTCTACATTTGTAGAGTTGTTTACTCTGTTTAATTTCTGGATTATTATCCAATTTCCTATATACAATCCAAACAAAAAAAGATTGACATGAAAGCTTTATGTAATTTGGACATAGCAACAGAGCTATTATACCAAGATACATCATATGTATGTTCTTATAACATAATACAAAAGTTAACCCCTCTTTTATTCTTGTAATGATCTCTACTAGATAGACGTTAATTATTTTGAACGGATCATTAGGAATCAAAGATCTCAGATGACTGGAACCAATAATTATTTATGTCGGATATATTAAAATGATCCGCACAAATCTTCAATACACCTAAACACGCGTTAAACATGACAAACATATTGGACATTTAAGCAGCACGAAGTTCACGGAGGTTGGGGGCCAGGTTGTGACGAGTTTCATTTGAAATCGATAACAGTCCATAACGAATCTCTCTCACAACAGACGACGTGACGCGTCTATCACTCCGTACCAATGAAAATGGCGTCTTCGCAACCTGACAGGTATAAACGCAACCAATTGAGACTGCGACACGTTGACATGAAGCCATCATTTAAGTTTATTTTACATTCGTTTCGAACTTTGTTAATATACGATAAGGTATTTTTTGCGTTGAATTGAATGAACGCTATATATTTGCCTTGTATTTAAACTCATGACCGTGATTGATTTGAGTGACGTTACTTTTCGCGGATCGTGTTTGCTAGTTCCGGGGATTTTGTAAACTTTCACTTGAAATTCAGATAGAGTACATGTTTTCTATCTATAACTTTTCGAAGTGAGAACGGGTTATGTTTCCTTTGAAGAGAACACAACGATGTAATCATGAGACCTTTACGGTATGTACTTTATGGGAGTAATAATTATAAAAACAAACTTATGAAATCATTTATATAAAAAGATATGATATTATGTAGAGTATCGTTTCTCAGAACAGACCTATGTCCAACAGACTACCGTAGACTGATAATTACGAAAATGATAATGATTCAATATGTTATACCAATATGGTAAAACTAAAAGAAAAATTGTACACTGAATTTATTTATCGTTAAAGAAAAATTTTTTCAAGAAACCTTAATATCCAAACAAAACTAACAACGGGTTTTCAAAAAAATTATTATACTTATAATAACAGTTTTACTTAGAACTGAACATATAAGACGATCGTTCAACGCTCTCAATCCATCAGGTCTCATGAAGAAAATTCAAACAGGTTAACTCTCCTTGAAGAATTTTATGATAATTTTTTTGTTTCTCTAAATATTCATTTACAAATGGTCTTTACTTCAAGAGTCCATTAAGGTAGGTAGAATTTTCACCGTCAAGCAGTACGTTGTAAACATTATTATATTTCAGTTTGTAGTACTATGTATCTGACCACCAACTCCGTTACTGAAGATCATCTAGTTGGGTATAACTGCAGCTCCTATTTCTACTGCCAAATATCAACGTGCAAATATTACTGTGTTCTGATTTTAAGAGTGCTGTTTGTTAGTAAAATTACTAAAGTAACAAGACATACGTCTCAAGGCAACGAGCACTATGTGGTGCTGTATATAACCATCTTAACCAGCGTCATGTTCTTATCAGTACACTTATCATCAAGTAAAAGCTTTGCTCACCTCGTCGCATAAAAACAACTAGTAACATACTGAGTCAACAACGCTGACCATAATTGGTAAGCGCGATGAGCGAAATGTGATGACTACATGTGATCACCTCCTGTCCTTTATACGGGCGAGAATAGGCTGAATGTGAAAAAGAAATGGGATTGGAAATTAATAGTGAAAGCATCGTGTCTCTGATGAGTAATGACAAAAGTCGCCACATATTTGTAAAGTCTTGTCGAAAAGTAATTGAGAGTGTAACTGATAAAAATAAGAGCCAGACATTTTAAATAAAATTAAACTATAACAAATGGAAAAAGGTAAAAAGTGATGTAAAAATGTGACGCATCGGAAAGAAATCTATGTATGAAGAAAATAATAAGTAAAAGAAATACAAACAGTAAAAAGATACTAGTAATAAAACATAGAAATGCAGCGAATTTTGTCTGGGAAGCGATACACGAAAGATAGTAAAAAAGAATGTAAAAATGTAAAGTGTAAGATATGACGAATAAAAAAGTAAGAAATTAGAAAAAAAGAACGGTGAAAAGAAAGAGAAACAGACAATAAAAGTTCCCGGCCCAACACGTAAAGGAAAGTTTTTAAAAAATATGGTGATTAACAATACATTGTTATAAGCAGGAATATCGCTTACCATCATATATATGACTAAGTGTTAATCTTACTTAGTTGTGTAAAACAACAGTAAACTATTTACATCCAATTACACTCATCATGAAAACTTGTATATCTTTAAGTAAACCTTTGTTCCTTTTATCAAAATTGGATTGTGTATATAGAATATTATAAACTCTTTTAAATGAACTCATAGGTAGGTATTTTAATGCGGTATTAACTAGATAAGATTGGGCACAAAACAAATAATTTATTTGAGCTAACAAGTGACCTCTGACTCCGAATCTAACTGTATACATATTGTGAAGCTTGAATCATGAGTGTATTTATACTCATACTCATGCCAATCAAACTTTTACGTTAAAGAACGAATTGCTTTAATTTTCCAAAGATTTATTTAATCAAAATTATTGTTTGAGGTTTTGTTAATGATTTATTAAAAATGGTTATCTTTTGCACTTATTTCTTTTATGGAACAATGAATTTTCGTGTTAATAATATTATATAAAATTTCATTAACAATTGCTTCAGCAGGTTCAGCTGTCGTTCGTGAATATACCAATGTGTAAATTAACGAAATTTAATTTGTATAAAAATTGTGAATTTGTCATGTATTGGTCGTTTAATGTCAACATGATATTCTCATTGATCGTCGTCGTAATCGGTAACCAATTGTGATAATTGTTCCCTCATTAAGTTTATAAATAGAAGGGAACCCAAACAAGTCGCCGCTCGGCGTCGCAACCGCCCTTGAACTGAGCACGTCCGGAGGCTCTCGCGGAGAATGCGGGCGGGCGCGGGGCGGACCCGCCGTGGCCAATCAGCGCCCCTTCACATTTTTCAGCCCCCGCCCGCATCGCCGGACGCTGCCCAAAAACAAAAGGATCAAAGTCGGCGAAACCTATCTCTTTCTTTGTGAGGCCGGCGAGCGGGCATCGATGAGAGGATAGATACAGTGTGTCGCGCGGGCGCGAATCGATAAGCTCTCTCCCTCCCTCCCCCTCTCTGCCCCCCTC
>DWLS01001578.1:0-21139 GCA_018246255.1 Pachliopta kotzebuea | reverse complement strand
TATGCACAAATTTGTTTAACTACTATATTTCTTTTCTTTCAGATTTCATTCAGTGTCTTTTTATATTTATTTATGTATTTTTTCAGCAGAGATTCGTAGTGAATCGGATAAATGCGCCTTCTAAATGCCGACGGGATATATTTTTCGTACACCGCGTTTTTTTGACAATTATCAATGCAATTATATTTATGTTTCAACTAAAAACAACGCTTTTAGAAACAAATACAAAATATTGATTCTTATATTTAATAAATAGGAATCTTTGTACTTGAAGAAAAATATTTAAGAGTCATCGTTATTATACAAAACATAAAGTTACTTATATATTGTTTTGAAACGTAAAATTTGTTCCGGTTAAATAATACTTGATAACCCTTATAAAAATAATAATGGGTAATATCATTGTATCGTAATATGTTTTATTACCGTTAAAATGAAAATAGCTTCAAAATGAAATTAATATTCTCGTGCGTTTGAATATTTTAAAACGTTATTAAAATAAAAGATTATGGTTTAATGCGTTATAGTTTATATATTCTATGAAAAAGGATAACATATAGTAATTTGTTGACTGAAATATAAATCAACGTCTTTGTTTATATCCATAATAATACACATTATTTGCATCTAAATCTTTTTTGAATGAATAGGAAAGGGTAAAAAGTACCTTAAAAAATGTACAGTTAATTTAAGTGATAATTGTACTTTAATTTTACAAGTACCTTCGTTTTTCTATTTAAAACCATTCATTGTTATTAGTTTTCGTATAATCAGGTTATCAGTATATTTATTATATTATCTAAAAGTTATACTTATACGGTATCATTACAGTATACACATACGTTTAATTAAAAAGTGCAACATTGTTTTGTGGTGCTAAATAAACTTATTTCTTAATACCCTTTTTTGTTACAAAATTGGGTTAACTTCAGTTATATCCTTTATTTTCAAATGGCTGAGTGTTTACAAAATTTGGTACACTGGAAAAAATGTGCTTATTACATTTTTTTAATTAGATTGACAAAATTATTTCTTGACTAAAAAAATTATTCTTCATTTATTTGTTTGGATAGTTGATCAAAAACTATATTTCACTAACGACAACATCGATAAGTAGATTATTTTTAAATTTATAGCTTATCAAAAAACTTAGCCTAATTTAAATTAGGCTTTATAATAAAAGTATTTGCTCGGCAAAATACATTAACATTTTTAAGTATTCCTGCAAGCATCACAAAAACATTCATTTTAATCTTAAATACTTTTTACTTAATTATATTGCAACTAAATCTTTTATGTTCATGTACATACATATATAGTACAAGACATACCAATAATTTTTTTAAATGCAGGCTTGATAATAATATAATTTTTATTTCTATGGGTTGGGGTTATATAGTAATTACGATCGGAACATTATTACGTATACGTATGTATTATATTAAAGTAAACATATGACTATACTCGAACAAACAAAATACTGAACGGTGCATAATAACATAGTAGCGTGACTAACTCCACCTAAAGAACTGTAGACGCGAAATTGATTCCCCCCATTAGCATCGACTTTTCAAAACTTAACCTTCCTATCCAGTGAAATATTAAGGCGTCAATTTTGTACAGTAGTTTGCATGTCCATGTCAATGACTTTTTTTAATTAATTTATTTTTGAAAATAGCCAGTCGTTTTTGCATTCATAAAATGCAATAATATGTAAGTAAATTTGGTGTAGTCTAAATGTCTATGAGAAATAAAGAAATGCAAAAGAAATACATTCTTTTCATAAAACTCGACGTTTAGTTGGTTTCGTTTTTAATTAATAAATTGTTTATTACAAAGTGAAATATTATTTATTTTTAGAAATTGATAAGAATTGTAAATAAATCAACAGTTCAAAACCGGGTAGGATTGAATACAAAATTTGGATATTTACTCATAATATTTTATGGGTAAATATAATAAAGTATATAATAGTTTGTGTATTGAATGGATAACAATATTTTTTTTATATGTCGAAATGAGCAAGGCGTTGTCCTGATGGTAAGTGATACGCTTGCCTAGAATAACGCGACACCACTAAAGATGATATACATAGCAACACATTGCGCTCATTGCGATGCTAAGTCTCGTTACTCCAGTAATTTCACTAGCTTACAATACCGTTAAAACGGTAACATAGTAATATTCGCACATTACAGTTTCTTGGGTTCAATAGCAGTTGCGCTGATACCTACCCTACATACCTAGACGGTCTTCTGTAACAGTAACCTGCCACCAGTAAAAACTATCAAATCTCATTATTCCATTAAAATAAAAAAATTTTAAATAGATGTTAAGAACGTATTTTATTGAGAGAAAACGAAATCACTGTTAAAACTTAATAAAAACCTGTCCAAAAAGACCTCGAAGCAATTGAATTTTTTTTAAGTAAATACCATAATGAAATAAGCATTATCCGAAATTAAACGGAAATTAACAAGTGTGAAGCGTCCGCTGAGCAAATAAAACAACATCTACCGTACTTCCTATCCAAACTATAAGCTTATATATAGAAACAAATCTCCCATGTAGGCGCTTTTATTGCATTTCTCGATACAGTCCTCTCTTTTTGGCACATTCAGTAATTGCTAGTTTAGAGCGAGACAGTTAGAGTCGCCCGGTGCTGTCTTGTTTTATTCATGGAGGCGCGAGGCGCCGCGTGGCGAGAAGGCCTTATACGAAGTATCTTGCGAATAGCAAGGACGGCAGGGCCTCCCATGGCCAACTGCAGACAAAACATAAGCGAGGGTGAGCGGCTACGAACGATTGTTATTCCACTTATATAGTAACGTCTACCTTCATAAAAGGAAGAACGATAATAATAATAAAAAGGGAAATGCATGTATTGAAACCTTTTGATAATGCTTTCTATTTTTATTTGACGAAGTTACGATACTGGCAGTTACTGGCTGTGATAAAACCGCGCTAGTTAGGATTAATCTTTATTTAGCTTCGTTACCCCAGTAATTTTACTAGCCCAAACGCCATTTAAATCGAAACACAATAATGTTTTCACATTACTGTTTGGTGGCGGCAATCACATTTATAAATATATGAAAAAAAAACGTGTTAAATAAAAGTTTTATGTGATATGTAGCTTTTTTTGCGTATAATCGCAGTTAAGGTAAAAAGTTTGTAAAACAAACGAGAAGTAGTTTAAACGGTAATAATTAAAATGTAACTACTTTTATTGAATGACTGTAATGACCATTAAGGCAGCATTGTTGAATAAGTTCGATTCCTGCATGTAAAATACAATTTACGAGGGACATAGAAATTTCAGATTTTTGAGTAAACAACAGAAACCAAAATTTTTCAAAATCAATGATTTAACATCTTTTATACTGTTCCTTGGTGAAAATTTGACATAGTTTTAAAGGCTTGGTATAAATTAACGATATTAGAATAACGAAACTTTCAAAACTTAAAGTAATAATTAGTTTGTTAAATAATAGAAACGTCGGTGAACAGGTACTATGAACGTATAAACTTTCAACATAAACTATTAATTTACCATCAAAAACTATTTTTCTTTTATAACAGTTTACAATATCTATTTTTTATTTCAACCGTCAATATCTTTGCATCCTATTAGACACAATTTATCTGTTCAATAACAATCCTCTCTTTTTTATTTCATCATAAGCAATAAGAGTTTTGCAGATTTTGGGTTTAACCCTCACAGAAAAAATTTGTTAAGTATGTCTAATATCATATACATTATAATGGAACAAAATTGAAGATGAAATAAAAAGATTCTTTGCTTTTGAATTAGAAACTTCCTTCATGAGGTCGGTTAATTAAGTCATAATAGTTTTTTTATCGAACTTTAAACATGTACAGATTTCTATAATGTGTATAATCTTTTTTTACTTTGCTAATAACTTTGTTGTATATAATTAATTACAGTAATCATCTAAAATATAAATATAAAAGTATGTTTTGGTCGGAAATATTTTCGTTATAATTTATTGAAAGTATCACTCCAAAGTTTATAGCAACGTTCTTCTTGGCGCTCTAATGTTGAGATAGTACATAATTTCATAGTTTATTTTGACATTATTATAAAAAAAAGGCCGTATAATTTTTTGAAAACTGAAAATTTTGAATAGAGAGAAAGATCACTTCGTTGGTAGTGTTTTAAAATTAAAACCTACTACGTCCTTTACGAAATACTCGTAGCTTACAGATATCATATGTCATTCGCCAGGGGACGCTAGGTCAGCAACGGATATATAAAGTGACTGTAAATAAAAAAGTTATTTTTGATACTACTTTATATTTTCAAAACTAGACAAAGAAAAACGATTTTATTATTGCTAATAGTTATTACAGTACAGCACTTTAATAAGGGTGAAATTTTTTAAGAGAGTTCTATGTACATCAGCTGTGGACATCTACGGGCTGATGATAATGAAATTGTTTTTAGGTTATTTTAGATTTTTAAAAAAATGTTTTATTATCCGGTGTTAGATATTTTAATATTCCGATGCACAGTGAATACAAGTTTTTTTCATTAAGACCAAATTGAATAGTATAGAAGTTAAAGCCAAAATTTCGAAAAAAAAGGAAGGTGCAAACGTTTAGGATGAAGTTTTACAACATATTTACAAAATTGTGTAATATCACTGTACAAATCTTATACATATATCAAAAAAAGTATAATTCGTTAGCAGTATTAAAAAAAATTACTTTTGTATTGTAAAGTATGAAAGGGGTTAGTTAAGGTTGTAGAAATGAAAAACTGCATTTAATAAATGCAGATTATAATTGTCTCTTTCATAAAACAAAATGAATATCTAATAAGGCAAATAAATATAAACCATATGAAATATTTAACAGTAACAATGATTGTTTTTATTGAAAGGTATGACATGGAAGAGTGATAGCTGAGCATGGAACTCGATTGAAAGCACTTTAGCTTATTTTCGTCGGCCGCGTACGGGTTCATACCCGACACAATACGGCGCAGCGTTGAATATTTAACTTGTAGTTAGCGACACATTCCGAGTTAACTCGCGGCGCAGTTAAGTCATAATTGAGTGTGCAACACTAACCGAATATATTGTCGAGTATGAGCTTAATGCATTGGTACCGTTTTCATTTTTGAAGCAAGTCTATCAACTGCTTCATTGCTTGATTTTAAAAACAAATTTTTCAGTTATATAAGAAGAATTTCGTTATAGTTAAGTAATGGGATTAACTTTGATTTAATAATGAATTGAAAGTAAACTTCAATGTTAGTCATTAATTTGTTACATTTTAAACGTCTTGGTTGTATGATTACACCTTATTATTACAAAATAATAAGTAAACATAATATTTTATTCATTATATTAAGAACGCAAACAAAAATACCTGTACGTAACTAAAAATACTTTTAGCTAAATGTAGTTAAGGTCTTAAAATTATCTTAGCAGAAACAGCAGTCGTTACATGCAAAAGAAATAATGTTAAATATAAGATAACATTGGGTTTATAAAAAGACAAATCAAAAATAGATCTAGATTTCAGAATTTATTACAGTTTGAAACTTTATCGAGATCTGAGCTCAGAGAATGAAACCAAGTTCGTCTTAATTAGTGTTTTCCAATAAGGCAGCTTATTCTATTGACTTTTATCCAATGCTTTGAAAGCAGTTAAGCAGCTTTTATACCTGTTCAAGATAGAACCGATTTCAAATCTTTTGCTCTGCCTTCAATATTAAGAGATTAAGAGAGAGATTTAATAATAATGAGCTTGAGTTAGGAGTATAATTCGAAATATTTAAAAAGCATAACTTTTTTTTTGCAAAATGAATTATATTTGGAAATTGTAAAAATATGTGGATTATTATATGATATAGATTTTATAACATTTACACCGAACGCAATATAAAACATTTATTTATCACATCAAAAACATTTTATAATATAACTGCTTCTGCTTTTTGTAACGAAGGTTTTATACTATGGCCATATAAGGAAGAGTTTGAATGGCAAAATGTTTGTGAACTCGTCTGCTTATTACTTACTTTGTCAATGTACCGTTACACAAGCATTGCTGTATGATGACAGTCATGAAAATAATAGAGTATTCATTCTGTGTTGCAGTTGTCTAAAATGTTCAAAGAGAGTAATTAGGCAATGATTCTGCTTACCGTTATCCAATTTTATATATTTTCCATGAATTCAATGCAAATAATATCCACGAATAATCAAAAGTATAATTCATTTAATAAATCTTTGTATGCGTTATATTATATTGTAAATTCGATTACAATCCAACGTTTAACGGCGGTGACGATTCTTTTCATTTAAACGCTGAAAAGGTTTACTTTTGATTTAAAATTCATACTAAATTCAATAATTGTGATCAATTTTTTAAAATCGCATAGATAAAAGTTTAACATTACACTACAAAAAACTTAATTCGCTGTTCTCTTTATAGAATTTAAAATAGACTGAATTAGACCATACCGAGCGCATTGTTTACCTCCGTTGTTCGACTAAACTTTCATTGTGTACGGCAGCTGAAATCTAATTAAGTTTACAACATATCTTTTAAAAAGATTCTTATCATTTGCTTTACGATCGAGACAAATGATTTTTAAATAAGATACTTTTTAGACAGACCGTAAATAGAAGAACGGGGATAGCACATTTGTAGATGTGGGTCTATAAATAGCATTTTTATAGCAGTGAAGTAAAATGTTCCAACTATTTGTCTTCTATGTACTAATAAAGATTGACTGGACACTACAAAACTCGGTGTAATGCGAACTTAGTTTATAACAACTTTTCTCATGAAACCGAGTTACCAAAACCTGTTAAGCTCTAAGACGTTGGCATTTTAATAACTGAGAGAACGGCGGCGGTGCTTGGTAAACTTGAAATTAACTTGGTGCCCACGGGAGGGATATGCACTCCGCCATGAATATGCTGCCATGCTCAACTCTGCTGTTACTCACTTTAACAACGTTTTAATAAAACAATGAGCTTCGATAAAACTATTCGAGGTTTCGAAAGACTAATTGATGTATATTATGTGTTCGATAATTTCGAATTAAACAGTTGAGTTCGCATAATATTTCCTATGATATTCAACAAACGATAAAGTTGAGTTTGTTCAAGTATGCTATGAAATATGTGAAACGGGAGCCGCTTGTGAAATAGTATTTCGCGTTGGGGAATAATTCAACGCTTGCTCGAATCACGCCGGGGCAGATCGGATGCATATTATCATATCTACATTTTACGGGAAAATTTATGCGTGTTATCATTTTTACGATTGGCCCGCGGTAAGCACTCGTAACTTGACAGCTCGTTCAGAACGGATTCGGGCGGGGGCGATTGGATTACTTTACCCTACAGCGCCTCAGTATACGCGAATTAAATTTATCTGGAGCTTTATAAGCTTTCGTAACGCAAGAGAATAATATTTAAATTTCAATAATTGAAAAATAATGTGCATATGTTTTTAAATTGTCAATGTATAGAGAATAAATTCAAAGTCATAACGCCATCTTTACTTTGAGATTACTTTCTTGCAATAATTTTTTTTTTAATATCTTAAATATCATTTGTAATTTGGATAAACGTGTTATAATATATACTAGCTTAATAAATAATTTGTAATTATGTTGTATTATTTAGAATTTATCAAAACAAACGATTTAATTTATCGGGATAATAATATGGGAAGATTTTACACGAATTAAAGACTATGCTCGGAGTATCTCTGCGTGACTGAATCAGAAATGTGGAGATCCGCAGAAAAACTAAAGTCACCCTCATAACCCTAAGGATTGTTGGACTTAGATGGCAATGGCACGAGCATATTGCTCGAAGGACTGACAGCCAATGTGGCAGTAAGGTTCTAGAGTGACACCCGCGTACCGGTAAACGTAATGCTTTAAATCCCTTTACAAGGTGGGTGAACCGACGTTCTGGTGAAGGTCCCGGGAATCCGCTAGATGCAGACAGCGCAGGACCGATAGAAGTGGAGATTTTTGGGTAAGCTTATGTCCCGCAACGGGCGTTTATCAGCTAATCATGATTTTTTGTAGTAATTGTATCAAATAAATTATAGGAAAGAGTTTTTTAAAAAAATATAGTTAAGCGTAAAACTGTTTTTATCCGACACCGAGAGGCCTGTTTACACAATTTGGCTGGTATTTTTCAATCTGTTACTTTTTTAATATGAGTATACATACCTTTTCATGGATGTCTGGTTTTAATGAATCTCTTGTTTGAAAACGTACTGAATTGATCCCTTAAACATTAAAAAAAGCCAAAAACTAAGGAAAGGGAAATTCGTTAATTGATTTTGCCTTTATTATTTCTATCTATCGTAGTAGATATTAAAATCGTGGCTTTGGAAAATTATTTGTTTTACTATATCTATGTTTAAGGACGTAATTCCGTGAAGCCCGTTATTCAGCACAGGGACCATTTTAAATGTATTTGTATAACTATTTCAAATAAGGACATATAAATACTGTTGGACATAATTCCGACGGCCATATTTTTAGGTTCTGCAAGATTATGTTCGAATTGGAGTGGTCTTGTAGTTTCTAGATCGTGACATGTTATCTCCCAAGAATATTTAAGTTGTGGAACGAGATACCCGTTGACTTTATCACCTCTGATGTGAATATCCATGGTGACCGCTTAACTTTAGGCTTTAGTTATATAAAAAGATTAATTAATATAAGTAAAGTTTATTTTTTATGAAAGCGACAGGCACCATGTTTTCCGGTTACTAAACCTAAATATTTTCTGAAATTATAAATCATAGCGAGTTATTAATCAAATAAGTGTACGTGCAGTGAAGATGTGACAAGTAAATTTTCAACATTTAAATACGTTTTACTGTAAAAACATTTACTGTGTGAAATTCAGTATCTTGACGGTTGAGGTTATTAACTACAGGGTTTGAAAAAAAAAAATTCCTGGGGTTACATATGTTATGGAGTTGACATGGTGATACGATTTTTCGTAATCGCCCGTTAATCATTTCAGACAAGCGCTTAAGTTATTGTACTTGCATTCATGTAATACACTAGTTGTATTACTACTTTACGGATAACTCTTTGACATTAGAATGTCACCCCTCTTCCCCTCCGTAGTATCGATTACATGGTGCTAGTGGCGAGTAATTTCGGCTTATCATATTCCTTGTACACGCCCAAAGCATATGTCAGCTCTCACGCCCGGACCTTTATTCTTACTATATTGATTTTTTATAATCAATCTAAATGAACATTATAAAATAATTATATTAATTTCAAAAACAAGATAATATAATATACAATACTTAGTTTACTCACATTATTGCAATCCGACTAATTTTTTTCAAGGAATGCAATAGTTTAAAACTCTAATAATAAAAGGGAAAAAGTGATATGTATGTTTACGTGTATACACAACATTAATAAAATTGCTTGCTACATTTATAATTGAATATAACATAGTATTAAAATTATTGTCATTTGTTATTACGATTTCTCATTTTTTAAATAGTTGACTTACTTTTAAATAGTTAAGTAAAATTTTACACATAATATAGATTTTGTTCATTTGCGGATGATGTAATAACGTGTTTCAGAAAATTTCATTTATGTATTCAATAGATAACTATAACTTATAATATCAATAAAATTAAACTAAAAGTAAACTTTTGTTCTCCATACATAACGTAACTTATTTGCGATATAATGGTTTTTGGTGGTAGGCAGAGACGTAGTTAAAGGTTACCGGAAACCGGCGACAAAGGCCGTCACCAATCAGTAGTATGTATTAATTTGATTGGATCTGTAGAGCGTTATAGTTGGAGTAACGAGGCTATGATCTGTAGTATATTATAATAAATAGTCACTTTTTTGTAGACAAACGTATAATATACTATCAGTTGACCGTCTTGCCTGTTTCGTCGCTGCGGCAACTAAAATATTTGCTCTCGTTTATCCAAATTTCCTTTCATGAAATTTAAATCTTTAATAAATAATTAAAAAACATAATGTACGTAAATTGTACGATTTCTCTAATTGTCTTAGACCTAAGTTATGATTAAAAACAGCCACCGGTGGTAATTAGCAGCACGTGCGCCAATGTGGTCACCACTCGGCAATGATTTGGGGACAGAGTTGTTTCCGGTCCCAAGCACGCGATTTCTTTACACATTGGTAAACGGTTATAAACATTTGGAAACATTATCTTTTATATTATAAGCAAAAGTATTTGATAAAATAATATAAGATATATTGAATAAAGGAGAGAAATTTCGACGGTCGGTCGCTAAACTTTAAACGACAACATGTCAATAGAGCCAATAAAGTCGTCGGAACTTTCTTAAGTAGCAAGTGAACACAATTTATCGATTTGAGACGGCCTTTGCTACCCCATACGTCAGTTTATAGCCGATATTGATAGTCGGTGACAGAAGACTCGCTGACGTCCCCTACGTCAGCTTTAAGGCACCTCCAATTCACCAGTTCTCCAACCAACAATCAAACCATATTCAACTTTATTCCCATAACATGAAGCAACTCAAGCTTTTTATATATCTCACGCATCATGTTGTAAGTCTTTGAGTGTAAACGAAACTTACGCGACTTCCAAGAAAATATTTTCTTTGATAAAACGTGCTGAGGTTTTCCCTGGTCGGAGGCTTAGCAGGATTTCTTTATTTCGTACTCTCTAAATTCGTCCTTTTTATAACTGTCGGGGATAGATTCGGACAAAGATTTCGCTTTCTAAATCCTGTTTGATCTCGTTCAGTTCATTGACTGTGGAACAATATTTACATGTCACATGTATTTATGGAATTTGATAGATAAAACAAACAGCTCGTTGCTTCGTAAAGGAAAAAACTTTTAATGAGATATGTAATAATTGTAAAATTATAAAGTTTTGCTTGGCTAACTAAATAAGAATGTAATTCATTAATAAAAGAAATATACACAGAAGCAAACAAGATCGTTTAAGTACACGCAATGTGATGATCTATAAAGCGTAATTTGTTAAACCGCTACAGTAGTCAAGCGGCTGTAATAAAACTTTAATACAATTCGCCGACCGTTGACGACCGCTGCATTTACGTGCACCGCAACGGAAGTGTGTAGTTAAAACAAGATGGCGGACGGGTGCGGTCACGTGACCACTCCGGATTCACCCCGTACTTCCGGCGCCCATTCACTAACATGTCAAGTGTATTGCGGGTAGTTTGATAATTATCAGCGTCATTACTTCAACCCCTAATGTTTTTATGAGTGTTATTTTTTAACGGTGCATCTGTTATGATTTTGCAACACGACGGGTTTCGACGCCCTGCACTGAAAGTCTTAATAAAATAATTAAAAAATAAATAAGAATATTTTTTTTTGTATCCACAAACCAAAATAATTTACAGAAAAAAAAACCAGTTTGTTGCTATCTATATACATTTTACAATGTTTATGGATCGCTGGTGCCTGTGATAGGTAACAAACCCGTGTTACAGGTCACCAGGTCTCCAACTCTTGCGCAGGTAACATTACTGTATAACTTATTCATCTTCATAATTTTAACCGATGAACGTCCACTGCAGGACTTAGGTCTCTTGTAAAGTACTCCACAAAATATGATCTTGTACTGTTTGGATCCAATGGCTCCCTACGACTCTTTTTATATAATCTGTCCACCTAGTGAGAGGTCTGTCGATGCTGCGCTTTCCAGTACGATGTCGCCATTCCAGCACTTTGAGTCCCTAACGTTTATATGTTTTGCGATCTATGTGCCCTGTCCATTGCCACTTTAGATTCGCGACGCGCAGAGCTATGTTAGTAACCTTAGTTCTGCGGATATCCTCATATTAGTATGACTTATTATAACAATTACAAACATGTGTGGGTGTTGTATATGCGTGTTTATGAAATGTTGAGCGTGTGTATGTTTATAATAAAGTTATAATGAAGCTTAATCTGTTGGAGAGACTCATAAGTCTAAGGTTCGATCCCATGAAGACAAACGTTCATAGAAACTAGTATGTTTCTATCGAAGAGCTTTTGTGATATCTATCTACTTGAACATTCATACGAGCATAAGTGCTTGAAAGCCTTTTAACCTTTAATAAATAAAATTCTTCATAAACAACAAAATTCTTAACTTTATGGACACAACAATAGCGCTCGGATTTTAAATTATATAATAACATCAATATAACATTGTATTGTTTTAAGCCAAATAAATTCTCTGGACAAGTATTTCGTCAGACTAAAAACTATTAAATAATGTTCATTAAGATTTACCTTTAACAAAACCAAATTAATAATTTTTTGGAATTTTTTTTTGAATTAATAAGATGAAATCTGGAATTTTAGAAATTCATACCACGCTACACAATTAGCGCATTAACGTTATATTTGTTCAATGGTTAATAACTAAGAATTATAAACTGTTTTCTTTTATAACTAAATCTGTACATATGCCAAGTATGTGTTACATATAACTGTAAATTATATTCTAGATTTGTATTACATTAAAATTGAAAGAAGGACTTCGCGAATCGCCAAGTTAACTAGCATAATTTTCCTACTAGAAATGACATACGGTGTTTCCCAACCTGCATGACGAGGTCACTACATGGTATGGAACTTTATAAAACAATTTTCATTAGTTTTATTGTTAACGAAATCGTTATAAGAACTTTATTCATCAAAAAAAAAACATGGGCCTTATCTATACATATAATGGACGCATTGAACCATTAATCGTACCAGGTATTTTTCTATTTTATGTATGTATTTGCGCCGTGTGTAAAATTATCACCTATTATTTTTATTGTAACTAATACAATATCTGTTACTTTAAAAATCAATCGATCAATTTCATTAAAATTGACTCTGTTTTTGATTTAATAAATGACGGGGCGAGTACAACGTTTATGTCTATCAATTCGCGGTAAATAGGAAGTTTATTCAATATCTGGTTCCACTTGTCGCATTGTGACGTAATAGTTAAACTCGTAACAAAGCAAGTTCACTAGCTAAACCAGTTATATTGCTCATTAAATTGTTAAACAGTGTTGTTTCCACACGACAAATTTAAATTGTTACTTATCCTAAGAAATGGTTCTCGTATTACAATTACTAGTAGCCGAAGGTAGGGTACAAAATAACTATTGGTATATCAAATTTAATTTGAGGTTATCGCTGACTTAACTTTTATATTGTTTGACATTGTGTCTAGAAGTCGGACATATCGGATAAAGTTTTGTATTGTTCAAAGTTGTGTACATAAAATATCATATAAACGCTAATAACTTTAAGTGTGTGATGCTTCTGAATTTGTAAATAGACTTCATAGAAATATAATATTGTATAAATTTTTAATCGAAATGTTTTATATATCGAAATATATATGCTTAATTCATATTTAACAAGAATAGAATTTGTAATGTTTTACTTGGATGAAACATTGCCTAACTTTAATATAAGTCAAATCGATTACATTTACATATCGTAGAAGAGGGGGTAGAGCGCGCTTCTCGAATGCCAATAATTGCATAGAATTAATCACTACAGCGTTCATTCTGGATCCCCTGTCTACCTTCAAAGGTTACAATAAAAAGCCGCCAAAACGGCGTGTGTCTGGCTGTCAGTCCGTCTGTGTCAATCAATTAGACTGGAGTGGAGCGCAGACTGGCACGCAGCGTCAAATCTGTAGCCCCGCCCAATATTGATCAGGCCCGCCCAGTTGCGCTGAAACACCAAGTGCGCCGTTCTGCCTCCATCTACTCTTTCCTAAGCTACCATGTTAAGAGGTATCACGTTGGCATGTTTTGTATGAATCGCTTGAATTAAATGCAATTCCTACGATTTTCAACAGGCGAACTAATTCGAAATCAACGTAACGTTTCAACGAAATTCGTATGCAATTCGCCGTAAAGCAAAATTCACTACACTGTTCTCCAATTTAGCGGCCATTAATTTCTACGTACTTAAATATTAAAAAACTCGAAAGAGACTAGTTGACGTAGTTTCTTGTATAGATTATATACAATTAGCCATTGCTGATTGAGTTAATTGCGAATGTTATTAATGAAAAGACTTGCGGGAATTATATTTTATTAAACAACATATACACATGTCTACTTATATGTATGAAGTGTACGAAAAGTTTACGCACATTATCACCACATTACACTGTGAGGTTTCTTATACCACTAGTTTTATTGGCTACACCGCCCTGCAAGCCTGGATAACCTAATACTGAACATAAGACAATATATTCTGCGATAAAAATGTTACATTTAGTACGGTTTTCTTTTGTGTTATCAGTACGGTTTTATCTGTCTTGAAGTTGGAGAGTGAGTTAGCAAATGCCTTTACTTACCGCAACTTAAAATCCTCTTAAGGCGGAGGCCCATTGGCAATAACAATTAACGGTTAACGGTTATTGTAACAGCCTACCGTTAATGCAGCGTGCTATTTGCTGACGTCGCATAGCCTCCCTTTAAGGGAGGCCATCGACGGTAAAGCCATTGGGCATAAATGGAATAATTAAACTCATTCATTAGTGGTTTTGTATTATCATCCATATCCTAATTGTCTTATTTCGTAAGTGTACACATATATATTACTGTTAATTCAAAACGTGACTTAGACATTTTCAGCAAGCGTATTATCCGTTTAAATAATAATAATTTTCACAAATCAAACATTAGAAAAACTAAGAAAACTAAATAGAATTTTGTTAATCAGTAAAAATTTTTCTGCGGAACCTTCTTAATTTTTTTAATAAATTGGATCAATAGTATTGTTCTAAACCGTAGGTATTCAATAAAAATCTCATTAAAATAAGTTATGTCTTTAACATTATTCGGTACATATAGATATAAAATTTCTTTTATTGCTTTTTTGTGTAAGTATCACATAAACACTAACACACATTAAGTAAAAAGCTTAATTATTACATACGATTATGTTAAGGATTTAGCAATACAAATATCGGTAACTAGATGCTACAGTAAATTCCTATTGAGTAACTAAATTTTAAACAAGGATTTATTTCAATGAGTAAGATCTTTTTGATCACTTTCGTTAAATTAAATCAGCAGTAGCTTTTCACTCTGAGAATTTGATGATATATTGTTAGGGTATTTTATTTATTGTCTATCAGATCAGCATTTTAATATTTTAATCGTTCATCTATCTATAAATCAAAGAGCTTGTAACGCCTACAAGCAGTCCTCAGCAATAGTTGGTTGTAACTTGACTGGCATGTTGCTAATGAAACCCGTTTACGATTATTGTTACAGCCTAGCTGATTACCCGACCAGTACTTACCTACAGACATATATTCACTCATTAGATATTTATAAACAAGTCAGTTACTTGTTTCCCCTAGATTGTACTCAACTAATTACAAGAGTTGTACATGTAACGCTCAAACAAGATGGTTTCTAGAGATTTATAATAAATACTAAACGAAAATAAGTCTTGCCCTCTAAAGTCATTATGGATAATAACGCAAAATTAATTAGTATAATTAATAATATTTTTATAAACATAATTTTAAAATGTTATATTCGTGTTGTATAAACTTTTTCGTAAACTCTGACTACGCCGGACGAAGTGAAAATCCATTAGGCATACACGTTAAACCTCGTTGAAAACTGTCGATAGAGTGCACCCCAATTATCAATTCACAAAATCCAGCTCGCATCCGACTCTTTTAAAATCCGCCTCACCCTCAAGACCCTTGCCTCAAAATAACTCCTCTCTAAAGCATTAAATACAATATCTTTAAATTGCTTCTAAGTACCGCTACCCTCATTGGATATTTTTATCGTCATTACCATAATCTCTGGTGCTTATCAGGAGATCTCTTTCGTTCCTTACTCATTAGAAGGCGTCCTCTCTTTCTATCAAAGCTTTAAAATTCCTTGGCAAATTTACGGCTCATTCTCTCATGATTTAGGTAAGATTGTTCAGAGTACTTTGGATACGATTAGGTCGGTGTAATTGCGGGAATGAGCGTGAGTGTTTTTACATTTTTCAAAGCTGAAACTTCCTACTTCGTGTGAAATGGTACAGCTGGTGCGCCACCAATAGCCATGTGTATAAATTAAATTGTCAGCTTCAGTAGTAATTATTCCGTAAACTCGCGTCTATTCACTTGCTACTTTAATTGCTTACTAGAATAAAATATTTGATCAATCGTCAACTCTGATTTCATTTGGATTGATATTATAATTTTTTGTTTAAATTATAATTAATGTCATTAGTTTTGAAATTATCGTTGAGTTTATTGTTAAAATATACTTAAGTTTTATATTAACTAAATATTTTATAAAATCGCGAAACAGTTCCGATTTTCAAATTTCGCCATAAAAATTATATGCTAACCAATGAGTTATATTCTATTGATTATTAGTGTTTAGCGATTTGATATTTCTCTATAGATTTGTGGTCAATATTGGTTTGTATAGACAGCGAAGACTTCGCACATAACATTAGTTAAAATAATCCCAAAACAACGCTCAGTATTAAAAGTTTTCAGTAGGCTCAGGTTAGGGGCGTCGCAGAGGTCGGTGGAGAAGGGCGGACCCTCCCTTATTTAGTCAGGCCATTTAACAGGCGCGGCAAAGGGCTAAGAATTAATTATTTACGCGACCAGGAGCGGAGTCGTGCGGAAGATGTCACATTGAACTCTGGACGCTCTTATACTTCTCAGCAACGTTTTTCGGGACTCCAAAGTGAAATATTGATTCTACGAATTCTAACGCGAAACTTGTTTAATTTTAAATTCAAATCATAACATATCAACTCATCTTTATCATGATTAGAATTAGACATGTACAGAGACAAATTGTATTAAAAGCAAAAATAAAAAAAAATTATGAACTATTTACGAAATTTGGAACGTATTTGTATTTTGTACAGGTATTCGCTTTCAGACGAATTTTGCAATAAAGACTTTTAATATATTTAAACAGATACTTGAAAACAATACAATTGATAACGTTTTTTTAATGTTTCCATAAAAAATCTTTTTTTAAACATCTTTCTTGAAACCTGTAAAAAATAACAGGAATCAAACATTATTTTTATAAAAATTTGTCTAGGGGATAATTTTGTTGTATTTAATATGTATTAAAATCCTTTTTGCATTAATGAGACCATTAGCTACTACTATAACAATGTAATGATGACGGTAAATGAAAGTATATACGACGAATAAAATAAAATATGAATGTTTAATGTTTTAGTGCGAATAACCATTGAAACAGTCAGTTTTGATACATCACCCGGTAATCGAAAGCTTATTGCTTAATTAACTTTACTAATAATTAGTAAAAGTATAAACAAATCGATATTTTGATAACTAGAAGACGTTTTTGTTAACTTTTTTGTTAATAGCGTGTGATATAAATTAATTCTTACAAACGAAAAGCTTTTGTAAGGAGTCTAAGTTTCACATACATTTTAAGAGTTACAGTGCAATATGTATAGTATTTACTTTTTAAAAAATATATGTGTTAATATACTTTAAAAATTAAAGATGTATTTATATCGATTACAATGCCAACAAAACGTTATTTATCACTGTGTTTTTTCAAAGAAAACTAACATTTGCTTAACCATTAGAAAGTTTTTAAGGCATTATTAATTCCAGTTTAAATAAACGAATGGCTGTCTCGGAAACACTCGTTACTGTATAAATACTACGGTCGTTTGAAGGTTACAAATTGTATGTTTTCTGAAATTACGCCATTTCAGTTTGGATGCTTTGTAATAATTTTTCCATTTTATTGATTCATTGTATGGTACGTCAGTACAGGTGTTGCAAGAAATTAAAGGTCACATGTCAAGTTAATGAAGGATTGAAGACATAATGCTGACCTTGTGTTTTATTCCGTGTAAGTTACAGAAATAGTATCTTAAAGATTACATTTAACAAAATTGATTGAATTCATTTATATCGTTCGACAGATCCGTAAGTTATCACTTAAAATAAGACATATTATTAAGCCTACAGAGACAGCAACATAAATACAGTTGAATAACAAGTTCCACTAGTAATATATAAAATACATTAAACATTTTAATGATGATTCGTTGCAATAATTTTAGTGGAATACTATTTTATTCTCTTGGGGAGATTCTACATAGGATACCATATCGATGATAATTGAGGAGTTGTACCAGATTTTACCGGCTAAACCCTGCGATGTTATTTTTTGCTTTGGGACAGTACAAAAGGAACTCCTTCATATAATACCGTAACATTCTAAATGAACTTAGATCTTTCTTTGCAGAGTCGAATCTTGGAGGACGCTTCGTTGATGTGCAATTCGTGGTCACCAAGGCATAATGTAAGTAATTATAAAAACGAACTTCTCAATACATGTATACATATTTTACTTATATGATTGTAATTATAACATAATTACAATTTATTGCTTCGCGAAACAACTTTGCGATCTTTGGCCAAAGATTAGTATGTCAATATAATGTGTGAGCTAAGCGTTTTCAGATACCGGAAAAAGGGGAAAAAACGCATTTTTAATGCATGATTCCTTGCGCAGTGGTTCACAGTTTTATGAAGAAAGTTCCGGTAAGACAAGATGATGAAAAATAATTAATAGTCACTATAAAACTTTGCCTTTTTACTAATAATATATATATATATAGTTACTAATGAATATATATTATAACAGCCTATGAAACTCTTTTAAATAACTATAATATTTAAGACAATTTCATAAACTACTATATACATACTTATTATGATAATATTTCTATGAATTACTTAAACAAGTTCAATGTTTCCTCTATTAAAACTAGGGGACTTCTCTCATAAATAGATATTGTTAAAGATTATAATTGTTAGGGTGGTATTTTTAAAGATTTAATCACCTTTAACTTTTTAATCTGTAATATGAAACTTTACGTTATTGATACATAATCTTTATTGAAATCAATTACTTGTTAGGATCACTTCCCACTAAGATCTGTTGTCAATGCTAATAATTTCTTATAACGTAGAATATTATTATACATAAAAACTATTATATTTACTAATGAATAAGTAGCAGACGAAAAAAGTGGCGTAAAATCTAAATTTCATCTTGACCCCATTTGCAATAGAATTATTACGTTGAATTTCATTTACGAACGAATTACTTCGGCGTTATACGATGCTATAAAATTTATATATCAAATAACAATTTTCAACATGTATCTTGTACTTTTAACGGTTTTCTATAACCTTTATCAAATCATCTTGTACCTATTTGGTTTTAATTAAAACAATCATTTTCTATGTTAGTGAGTATTTGTATATCGAGTTACAACATTGAGTTTATTTATTGCTAAATCACAAGCAAAGGTAACGTTTTCCAAAACAACGGAGAAGAGATTTTTGTTTCATTTTAAAAAAGTAATTTGACTATTTAATATAGAATAAATGCGATTTATTATTATGAGTCCCAATAGCCGTACTTAAACATTAATCGTACTGTGAGTTCATTACTACATTGTATGTTAAACTGATTCAATTGTGGGTAATCTGTAAAGATAATTGCATTTTACATGATGCTGCGGTGTCCTGATAAAGGATAAAGGACTTAAATTAACTTTTAAATAAAATAATGAAGTGAAAAAACAATATTTCGTATAGTTACTGAGATGTATTAAATGTTGCGGTCGGTTTTACTGTATCTATGTGTATTTGATGGGCTTATAAACTATAGTATTAATATCTCAAAAATATAATAACAAATTTTACGAGTAAAAAGCAATGTTTGTTTTTCTCATTATTATATTTAATCCTATGTACCTTCTCTACGAAAGAAGTACCATAAAACGATATAAAGCAATAAATATTATTTGAAAATATATTATTAAAGGCTTCCTATTAATCGTAGCTTCTTTAAATATTCAATAAACGTAAAAATCTTTTGTAGTATTTTCTAATACAAGGTAATTATTAAAAGCGCACGTAGTTTAATATAAACAATAAGTTCAAAATCATCTTTACAATCTATTAAAAAAATATTTCCTTGGCAACTTATTTTTATATTTTATGGTACTATTTTTAAAAAGACAATTTTCCGAAGAAAATATTTAGGAAGGCAAAACTTTAACTAATCTTTAAATAGTTATGAGTTATTACATATTTTTTGATCAGTTGACCACTATGCTATGTTCTGGCTACATTTATTTTATACACAAAGTCATTTTAGATAGAAACCTACAGAGAACAATATAATAATATCAGAATCAATTAACTGCGGAAAATACCTGTACAGCGTCTTTCCGGATTTTATGATTTAAATGAATTTTCAAATATAAAGTAAAACGAATGCAATTTTGTAATATCACGGATTAAACGATCTGTCGCTTTGATGTATTAAAATTCCACGTTTCAGCTTTTAACTTTTATTATAATGAAACAAAAACAATATCTCGTTTTTCTGTATTTAATTAAGCCGTCATTTATTTCTCTTCGCACATTACTGCTGGATACAGGGTAAAATACTCTTAATTGTTAAAATTTGTCAATTGGTAATTGTAAGTGACGTGTAACACTTCTCACGTACAAGTTATCTTAATTTTCTCAATAAATATTTACAAATCACATATTAAAAAGAATCAGACGAAACGATGCTTTATTAAATTATTACTTTTGACATTTGTGTACACACGGTTACCTTAGAAAAAAAAATCTATAAAAAGTTAATTAACGGAATCGTATTAGTCGAAATGGATATCGTGATATGTCGGAGCAATGTTGCCTACAAATATGTAATAGAAAAATTATACATTCATTGTATTGAACAAAAGTGATTATTGCACGATTCTTAAGTCGGCTTTTCTATGAGCACTGACTTATTTTACAGTGACAGAGCATAACATATTGTTATTCAATCTCGTAACGTTTTATCAATAATTTATAGTTCTTATCGTTATAACTTACGAATTGTTTTACCATTTCTTCTCCTACGGTATGTATTTGTTTTGTGTATATTACGTAGTAGTAGTAAGGACGGTGACCATTTTTAACGTGCTTCTCTCCAGCTGCTCCTTCCCGGACACCTGGAAAGAGGCCAAAGTCGTGGGTATTCCAAAGCC
>DWLS01001577.1:0-21141 GCA_018246255.1 Pachliopta kotzebuea | reverse complement strand
TGGGGCGGGTTAGTGGTATAACACCCAGGGGGGCCGAAACCATCCACAACACCCTAAAAAAAAAAAAAAAAAATAGGAAGAGAAGGCCTATAGAGAAACCCCCTTTGTACATTTTACGAAAGACACCTTGCAATAGCACTTCCAATAGTATTAAATAATTAACTCATACACAAGAGAAGCGTGTCATGAGTTTTGTGTACATAAATAACCTGCCGAGTCAGTGTGTCGACTGCAGTTTTGTTGGTATCAAACCTGATTTCATACACTAATATTGTATTGTGTATATATTGTAATGCTTTTAGAAATTATTAAACCAACATGTAAATTAATATGAGTTTTTGTATATTTATTCGACATTATCAATTATAAAAGATGTGCACTTGACTATTGTCGTTCCGTAAACGTGTTATCGATATATGATATATTTGTACAATATTCTCTAAGAATTGTTATTGTAGAATCTCTCTTATTTTAATGCTACATGTATCATTAATTTAGTCAATCCAAGATACGTATAGTAATAAATGTATTTGAATTATGTAACTATTATGATTCCACTGATATTCTTTGTTATTATTGTCAAATCGAATCGATATGCTAAAGATTTACATGTGTAATATGATTGTAAATGTTAATAATAATTTTAAAAGACTTTATGTGAAACTTACTGTTAGATAGGGTTGTAAGTTGATTTATTAAAAAGGTATTGACTTCCGTATTAAGTGTCCGTCGATAGTTATTGTGTATACAAGAGGTGAGCAAGGCAAGAGACGGAGGACACATTACTATTATTGTACAAATCTAAGTGTAAGTGATGTAACTCTGAACGAATATATATTGTCTAACAGAAATTGAATGGTTTAATTTCTTTACAATAAACAATAATATATTTAACTACATGAAAATTATCATCACTTTTCTAAGTATATTGTCATATTTGATTAGATACGATTTAGGAAAGTGTTGAAATATTTATTTTCATATTAAAATTGTTTTGTATACATTCAATATTGAATAACGCAGCGTTATTAGTTTGATGCAAAATGACATGAACTTGGGTTACATGTATATCAAAACGTTTGTTGTACATATATTATTTATGACATATTGACCTAAATGAATGTACGACAAATTAAAACAAGTAAGATGTAGTGAATGAATCCCCACACCCTTCGTACATCCCCTACACCGACGGAACACCCACAACAACATTAACAAACTATCGCATCACCTTTACTATGTACAGCAACTTGCAAGTTACGAGATGAAGAGAGATTTCTTCTTTTTATACTTGCAAAGGTTTTTACTTATTTATACTTTTCTGTATTGAAAGACAGGATCAAATATGAGATATCTAATGCTCAAACATCCGCGGGCGGAAGTGCATGCAGTGTCTTATGGCGTAGAGGAACAAAGCATGTGTTAACCGACGTAAAAAAAAATCTCGTTTCCGGCACTAACTCCTGCTGATCAGCTGCTTAAACCCTGTTAGATTTGCACAAAAATCCTTGAAGCTTTGTATTGTTACCGCACACATTCGCCACCTCGCGTGTATCCAAATAACAAGCATCTCTTGTTGCTTTAGATGTAAAAGTATCATCATGTTTTCCAACAGTATGATATATATAATTCTTTTACTTCTCATACATATGTATATTTTTACTGTATTGTATATATGATTCTTATGTAGTTTATTTGTATAACCATGTTTGTATTTACATTATTATTAATTTTAATTGTTTTTTTTTTTGTGTGGCACCTACTTGTATTTTTTTTCTCTTGTCTTCACAATATGAAAGATTGATTGGAAGAGAATGCCTTGTGGCATTATGTGCGCCTTTTTGTTTACTGCTGTCTCTATTGTACATAATGTTTTCCTTTTGTTGTTATGATACAAATAAAGTGTAAATAAATAAATATATATATTTTATATTTCTGTTATCCAATATAAATTTACGTACTTGGTTTTGTTGTACGTTTATTCCTCTTCCGCTATTGACTTGTTGCTGGCTCCTGGCTGGAGCCAGCGACGTGTAATAATTAGTGTGACGGAGTCGAGCCCGGACCCGTTGACGTAGACCAGGCAATGACACGAGCTGGGCTTTTTGAATGGATAGATTTGATTCTTCAAGTGATATAACTACTAAGCAACATTTATAAAGTCAGCGGGTAAAGTGAACGCGAATAAAAACCGAAAGGTTTGGTGGAAAGCAAGCTGCATACATACATAATTCGATAAAGTGTTTGATTTAACGTAATACATTTAATTTTTTTATTTTTATTTAAAAAACCTTAAAATAGGATACAATAGCCGGACTTAATGCCTATAGGCATTATGTAACAGTCAATCTAGGAGGTGGGAGATGATGTAGTAGGTGAAGTCTGAAGTATATATTTAACCAGAATAATACAGTCATTATTAGATACGTACATGTACTTATACAAATAAATACAAAAGGAGGTATAGACATATATATACAAAAATATGAAAGTACATAAATAAGTAAAACAGATAAGACAAACAAATCCTGTGATTTCAAAAAGTACCCTTTCACCAGTCTCCTGAAAACTTCTTTGTTTGGATCTCTTCTAATATCATCAGGCGAGGAGTTCCAGAGTCGTGCTGCCTGAACAGTAAGGATTTACTGACACAAGCCAGAGAAATGTTGAGGAATACTAATTGTTAAATTAGTAGTTAAACGAAGTTCCCTGTTATGGGATGAAGAGAGAAACTGAAAATTTTCTTTTAGGTACAAAGTGGTTGAAGGATCATTTAAAATTGAGAAGAGAACAATTAAAATTCTAGACTCTAAATATAGTACTTGTTACTTATATGTTTAGTATAATAATCATTGCTATAACTATTATAAAGTGGAAGTTTTTTATGAAATATTATTCCAGCACGAAATCTGTTTTAGTGTATTAGTTTCTGTTCTGAAAGCGTCTGAAATGCCAACAGATGGAACTCCTAAATTTTTTTCCCTGAAGCGTATTTTTGCTAACAAAAGAGCTCGCCCGTAGCCGGCGCCCGGGTTGGAAAGAAATCAATTAGGAAAGAAGCTCCCCTTGTTTGCATCCACCAGCAGGAGCATCGGGGGCACCAGCCGGCTTCCGAGCTTCCTATTATTTGGGACTAATTAATGAACAACTCAATTCGTATAATAACAAGTAAATGTATTTCGTGGTGCGTCCACTCCATCCGCAACTCGGTATCAACTTCTATGGACTATGATGATATTAACAAAAAAAATCATACAAGGTTAATGTCCGAAGATATTTTACTCGATTCATCATCATCATCATCAGCTGATAAACGTCCACTGTTGGATATAGGCGAAGGCCTAATAATTGGGGAAGCCCAATGCTGGTTGATGGAGAGCTTGTGTCTTCTTTGTTGCTTGACTTACATCTCTAATATGGGATAACATTTATTATTAGACATTCTATATTAAAAAAAAACAATATTATATGGTTTTATGGTCACACTAACTGAGGTTCTACTGAAGTGGAGTAACCACGCACTCAGAACATTATAATGCAGGCAGACTTTGATACATGCGGACCGGAAGTTTTGCTTTATAAATAAACAGGAGACCCGGATGAACTCATTTATTATAATTATAAGCCACCATAACTTAGGGTTTGGAAGCTGATCTTCCACTCCGGAAGTACCGGGTTTGAATCCGATTTACACCAATGAATTTTTCAATTTACATGCAGTTAGTATAACACCAACTAATATGATGTACTCTGACGGTAAAGAAAAACGTGATGAGGAAACCTACATATCTATGTGATGACCATCCATCGGACTGCTATGTGGAATGGAGAAGGCAATCAACACCACAACATTATAACTGACAAGAAAACCGTCATGTGTTTCAATACACATGATCATCACGATCTTAAGTCATTAAGAAAAACGACTTACGATAAGAATACTTTATGTTAATTAAGAAACAGAACTCTAAGAATCAATTAATATTGTCCGGGCCGTAGTTTCATTTACTGCAAGATGTTTGATTGTACTTAAGATTTTGTTACATTTTGATAGCCAAAAGGAACAAAGCCGTTTGTTATCTTAATAAAATCTATAATAAAACAAAATGGCGCGTGATGTTAGTTACATTTACAAGTAATTTCGTAAGGTATTAACGTAAATCTTAGCTTAACAGCGAGCCCCGAGACCAGCAGGTAAATAATATCGGCTCTCTTTTAAAGCTGTTGCTGCGAGATAGCTTTTAAATATTCTCAATGTTTATTATTACTTAATATATTTAAATGATATGACTCATTAACTATCTACAACATTGTTGTTGCTATTAAATATGATGAGATGAACACTTTTCTTCTAAGATTTATAGCCAAGCGATTTGATACATGTCTTAAATTAGTTGATGTTATACTATTTGCATATAAATTGAATAATTTATAGGTGCAGGTAGGATTCGAAGCTGGTACTTTCAAGATATCACGACTTCGAGATGAACAGATTCGTATAACTGCTGCATTGATGAGTTTGAAGTGTTGAGGGCTAAGAACTCGCGTATTACTTACGTCTAGGTCAAAGTGTTTATTATCTTGATTAATTGTAGAATTCTATGTTATTGATAAATGATTTTTAATAGGGATTCGTATAAAGCTTGGGAAACTTTATCGATAGCTAGCGATGCGGATATTCGCTGAGGGCCCGGCTCCTACACTCCGCTCCCCGTGTAGTATGCTCAGCGATTAATTTGAAACGATTTGGTGCTCCACACCGCACCGGAGGCGGATATTCATTAAAATAGAATTGAAATGCTCTTCTCTGTCATGTTATAGATTGGAAATACGTTTTGTTTTTAAACGTGGCAATTGAACGAGCAGAAATTATTAGTGTTAGATGAAAAGACAGCTGTTTGCGATGCGACGTAACAGTACAAAAAAACACGAGTTAAACATCTCTTGTCAGTATGAAACGTAAGAAATATAATAGATTAAATAAATAAAGTATCTGAATAATGTTAACTTGAAGTGGCTTACATTAAGCTGATCCGGTTCAAAGAGCTGCTCGTGCTGCAGCTTGTATGTCAGTTCGCTGAAAGCATTTCGGTTACGTGGGCCCCCGCCGTATTTACTATTCAGAGGAACTTCACACGACTGGAAATCCACTGAAACGGATTTAATGCTTCTCCTTTACTTTCTAATGTTAAGTAACAATTTTAAATGAAACATTTATATTTAAATAGCTTTAACCTGACTTATTTATTCATTACATACATATGCTGATGCTTGATATTAAATTACTGAAAGAAGGACCTACTAGATGTGAGTTAGAGTATTATATACTCCATATACTTTATCCGTGAGGTTTGCATTAGTAAACACCCAAGAAAACAACTAATAAAGCTACTACTAGCAAGTCTCCAATGTTATTATCTGTAGCTAATATTTAATATGCGATTGTTAGCCTTGTATTAAGGATTTGTTTATTTGCTGTGATCAACAGCATAGCTTGAATATCCGGCGCGATATTCCTTGATGAGAATGCGAAAATAATGTATGTATATGTAAACTATTAATCCAGAACTTTATGAGATGTCACAGTATTTCATACAGCTGCATTTTAATGTACTAAATGCTATCGCTATCGATGATCGTTAAGGTTTTTTTCCTTCTTTCCTTAGACTACTATCACGTTATAAGGTTTTAGTAGGAAAGAATTGTTGTTTTATGAATGTTTTCATAAATTTTGATTGTGTTTGCTTGAAAGTTTTCAACTAATTTTATAATACAGACATAAAATTTATGACTTTAGTAAGTTTATTTTGTGTAGACAGCTATATTTCAATCAGACCGTCCCTCTTAGTTTATAACGAACAATATCTATGGCTCATAAATCCGACATGATTTGTGGATTAGCAATTAATTTTCTGAAACTGTGAATAGCCTCCAATTTCGGAAATTGAGCTTTAGATCCGTGGGGGTGTGGAGGGGGTTGGAGAACAGAACATTTGCCGGTGTTTCCTGATCGTGGTCCGCATTGTTATTGATGCAGTACTCGTCAATGTCCTGATTAACAATTATCTTAGATAAGATTGTGATGACTCAATTATATTATTAACTAGTTTTTTTACGGTCACAGCTTCAAACCCTTACCTGCATCCTCCGGTTTTATTTATTATTTTAACCCTTCCACCTGCGTTTGTATTTATATGTATGTTAACGGAAATGTATGTAATCACGTCATTGTATACAATTCCTAGGAAATGTATGTAATTCCTAAAATCAATTGATTTTATATGAATAAGTTGATTTTGTGATACTTTAAATGTTAATCGATAATTGATTTTAGAAGTTTTAATTAGTAATATAATATGAATATATTATTATTATTTTACGGTACGACTGTTACTCGATTGTCTCAGTAAAAAATATTATTAACGACTTGTTTTATTACAGAAAGCATTTAATTTATACATTTCCTAATACGATATTAGAATTATATACAATTCCGTGGAAATTTATACATTTTCTTAGGATATCTATGCATTAAATAGTTTTTCAAACAATATTTTATACATTTCCTAAATAGTATCAGAATTGTACACATTTCTTAGGTTTTGTACACAATCACGAATTTCATACATTTCTGGTAATATATATATATATATATTTATGTATAATATACAGCGTAAAGATATACTTATCTTTTTAATACAATCGATATTACATTTAATAAGATAATACAATCTAAAACCACAGCATAAGAACAGTCATGATATAATAAGTTATTGGATATATAGATATACTAAATGTTAATTTATACTACTCATGAATGAGGTCTAGATTTTCAGATAACGGATTACAGTAATATAAATTTAACTAGTACAAAATACAAACATTTCATACATAAATATGTTGTTATATTCCTTCATACTTGTTACTGCACTTCACAGCGAGCATCGCTGTTAAAAGACAATCGTTTTGTTTTTAATTAACTAGTTTTACTGTAGAAATTGGCATCAAGAACACCTTCTGATCCTGTTTCCAATGAGAAGGTATTTCCTCTAAATATTTATGTAAACGCAACGTTCAATTATTGCGACAAAATCTAAATTAAATTATAGTAAAGCCTCTACGTTACGACGAAACGTTCAACAAGTTTTACTTAGTCTTAGAGAGGGGGTCCTCTGAAAAAGGTTCAGCTCGTACCAAACAACCAATGTACCAGTTTCACCGCTGAAAAAACTTTTCAGACGTAATGTACTTTAATGGTTATAGTTGTGAGTAGGTTTTTTCTCTGAAAACACTTTGTGGTTAGATCACAGGCTGGTAACTTTTTTGATCGCTTTTGCTTTGTACTAGTTCCGTTGAACAAGTTAAGGAAACTTTTATTAAATTCAAAACGTTTTTTTATACTTAGAACTAATACTTGACCGGGGCTTGTAATCGATCCGTAATCTTATATATATGATCATCGCATAAGGACAATAGTATTACGGAAACAGACTGAAAATAGAAGGTGATAACTTGCTAAGAAACTCTTCTTTACCTCTACTATGATGACGACTATCTATTTACCATAGAGACAGTTAATTGTTTGAACTATTTTTAGATAATATGATTCGTTAATTACAGTGTACTGTAGTCAAGGAACATGAACTAAATGAAATGTTAATAGAATAAGAAAATCGCTGAAACTAAATGAAATGAAATTGAATCATCTCCCAAGCGGAGGTAACGTTTCAGACTTAGACTTGTATTTAACCCCAGCGAGCCGTCTCTGATGGGGAAAGTTAAAGTTAGCGAACTTCCTTGGGCGCGGATCACTTTGTAATCTTTTATTAATGTTACCTACATTAAACTTTGATTTATTTCAACCTTTCATATTGTGACTAACTTATCAATATAAATTTGTTATTAATTAAGTAAATTTAAACTGTACACATACAGATTTGTTAGTTAATGTTTTGAAGTAAATGTTATCATCATTATAACCTTTCCTAACTGAGGTTTGGAGATCAAATTGAGAAAATTGATCCGATCTTCTCCTAGACTCGTCTCGTATTAATTAGATAAATAAAATATTAGTTGCTTGATGACTTATTACTAAATGTTACTGTTATAAGACCCTTCGAAGTATTTAATAATAACTAAACATGTTTGTATTGTTACTATAAGTATCCAAAGTAATGATTAAATTAGGTGGCCAATTACTATAAAATGGCAAATTAGTTAATAAAATAACTGCTGAAAGATTATTAACATAGATATGTAATGTATGGCCAAATGACATCAAACTGTTTTAATTGATTTTCAATTCTTTATAAACCTAAAAATCTAAACAAAACGATCACTGTAACGTGTGAAAGTCATCAACGGATTATTTTAAATATGTTTTAACTGAGAAAATTTAACTAATCATTATTCTGGACACATCTATATCTTTTGACAACTTTCTTTACTCTTTATTTATAAGCTTAGGTTAGTCATAAAAGCAAACAATAATAATTTAACATATGGACATACGTGTGTAACGTTAGACAAACGCTGCATAGTACAATATTGATTATAATTTTATATAATTATGTTACAATACTCGTAGGATGTGATCGAATATAATTTGTGCACAATTATAGTCAATGGAAACACAATTTATTTTAGCGCCTGTCATTTATAAATAGCAATTCACACGTATTACAAAATGGGCATAAATTTAAGTTAACCTCTGCCCTGTATGTCTGTTTGTGTAGGTTAATCTTCATTACTACTGGACAAAACTTCCTAAGTTTGACCAACATTAACTTATGTTCTAATGTGTATCTTTATTACATAAAAATATCATGTACATTTTCGTACCCAGCAGTACGTTGATTATGATTATTACTATGCACTGTTATATTTTAGTTTTATTCTGTACTTAACGATAAAATGTGTATGTATTGGCTGAATAAGGTTTGCGGTTCAGCTCGTACGAAAATACAATAACAGAATTCATTATCTGAAATTCCATTGTACTTTCAGGATTAACAGCTATGTTAAGTATTATTTAAGCACCGTCTCACTTAACACGTTCTAATTGTTGTAAATGAGTGGCAATAATTGTGTCAGAATTTGCTACCGGCGAGGCTGGAGGGGCGTATGAGGGTGAGGAGAGTGGTGAGGAGGGGAAGGTGGGCCCCACGTACAACTACCCAACTGTACACCTGAATAATGTTCCAGTTTAATTAATTTTTCCCATAAGTTCATGAGTGAGCTGAACTGAACGCGAATTGAAAGCTGGCGCGCCGCCGTTATTAAATTAGCTGATGTGGAGCTTTTTCATTACGTATCAGCTACTAATTAAATTGTAATTAAAGCATTAATAAAATAAATGTTTCCATATGTTGAAAGTACAACCATTATGTTACATATAAGTATATGGTTTAAAAAAATGCATAATCCGAAGACACTTGCGGCGGGTCTCTGATGCCGGAATCGTCTAAGTACTACTACAGCTCCTATTTCTAACGAAAAATAGTAAAATGCAAACATTACTGTGTTCCTAAAGAGTGTTATATGCTAGTGAAATTAGAGGGGTAATGAGACTTAGTATCTCAAGGCAATGAGTGCAATGTGGCACTATGTATATCATTTTAACCAACGGCATGTTATTCGTTAGAGGAAGTCGTTTATTTGTTGATCGCCATTTCTCTCATTTTAATATGTTCCTGCTTTAAAAAAATTGTGGCTACTGTAATTAGGGAAACGAGACCTAGTTTTCTATATCGGATTCCAACGAACACACAATGATGTTACTAAATTCGCTTTTAAATATTTCATAAACTATATATATCCTACCAATGTGAGAAGTTTACGACGGAGGCTTATCGCTGATTTCAGTCATCTTAGCACTGTAACTAATCTTCCAAAAAATGATCAGTTTGTAGCGAAATAATTACAACAAATCACATTACGTTTTATGGACAATAAAATTCTTTGAAATTGCTCTGATAAAAATTATTGGATACTTCGCCATATTCTCACGGGACGATCGTAAACTTTTTATAAGGGCCCGCGGGATAGATATAATTATTTCCCCGCCGCTACGTAAACCAACGATTTACGTTTACTACGAGAGCCGGCCTTCACCTTACACTTAATCGACATATTATTAAAAAAAAAACTACCTTAGTTATTGCAAGTTAAAGTACAATTACAAGCACAACAATAATCACATTACATATGAAACAGAATCTGATTCCGCCCACGTGTAGGTTATAAAACACTCACGAAACTGATAGACATTCGGTACTTAATAATAAGAAAGGAGCATATTTTTAAGGCACCAAAAATATTTATTTTTAAATGATCAATTAAATAAATCATTTGAATTCCCTTTGTTTGTTAGGTACATAGAAAGGCTGGTACGTTTGAACAATTATAAAAGGCTATTATCGTTTTAAACATTCATTGAGTTGAAGGAATAATTTATTCGTCTGTAGTTACGTATAAGTCAATATTACTTATTTCATACGTTTAACGAGAACTCCTTTGACAGCCGGTGCGATTAAGTTCTAAATGTTGTTTTAGTGCTTTCTAAGTCAAAGCGTCCGATTTTGTTTACCGCCGTAACGAGATTAAAGGAGTGTCACCGAAATAAACCTTTTGATGTTATTAGTACCAGCAAACGTTAAGAGGTCGGTGTGAGTTGAATTTGATAATATTTTATTCAATAAGGTTCAATTCGAAAGGCATTAGATGTTTAAATGTTATCCTCAATAGATCTAACCTCTGTACAGACAAAATTGTTAACTGCTTCACAGTCCACATTTTATTATTCCCAAACCTTTATATTTTAAAAGAAAGACATATAAATGTTAAAATTCATATCGTGGTTGGTTTTTTGAGACCGACATCTAGACCCCTACACATTGAATATTCCTAGTCCCGACGATTCAGCAACATTAGGTTAACATTGCATCGGTACATTCTGCAATATGTCCTGTATACACTGTATCTACGCTCTGGAAATTAAGCTACAAATAAGTTATAGTAAATTCAACACCTTCTCCAGCTTTATATTATATATATAGATCATAAATATATACGTGTGTTGCTTGTTAAAAATTTTGTCCGGCATTAACAGTAAAGGAATTTACTTCAAAACTCTATAGATTATAAAACTTTACATGCTTAGCTCCATTTGATTTGTTTTCATGATGTAACTTTTTAACAAGAACTTTTTTAAGTTCTAATGTTTCTGGTATAAAGAAATAAATCTGAAGTAAATTATAGCTAAAGTATGTTGAATTTCCCGTTGGTTCTTTGTTAGGGAGCGTTGTTAAATGCAAAGAATAAAGGTTTGCAAAGAAACGTACGGCGGGAGATAAGTTTGCGAGGTGCTATTGTAATTCATAATGCCTGTTGGTACTTGATGGACTACTTTCTATAGCTTCCATTGTTATCAAATTCAAAGGGATACTGCCCCACAGGGAAAGCTTTTAGCCTTCCCTTTGTATAGGTCTCGCGCCCAATAACAATATGAATATTATTTATTACATTATCCAATGGGACGGCATTCGGATGCGCTCCTTCCCCTTGCGCTCTCCCCTTGCCCTTTGCAGCTTGCTTAGCTTTCTCTTCAACTCATTTTGTGCCTTCATCATCAATTTTAGTTTACTCTTTATTAACGGGGCAGTCGCAGTGAACAATATCATCTGTCAGAACATGATTTACTCTGTTTTACAATGAGGTGGCTCTGAATATAATATTACATAGTTTTTCAATGATATACACTTACTAGTAGCAAGTCTCTTTTGCTGGAGATCGTCTATGTAGGTACTAAATAATAATGTGTAGATATTTTTTGAATGGTGATGTATGTTAGTAAAATCACTGGGGTAATTTAACATCTTAGGTCTATGTATACTACACAAACCAGCGCTACGTTGTTATGGACAAGCGTATCTCATTTATCACCTGCAAAAAATACAGTACATTACTCATCAAATTGCAATCAGTACGATCATTTCGAGGGACTTGTAACGACCGGTGTAATACCATCTAATTCTAATCTATTACTATGTACTACGTCATTTGAGATAGTATATGTGAATGATCTAGGTTCGCTATCAGTATCTTTACGAGTCAACTGCTGCCGCGACACTGCAGCTATATCTAGGTCATTCACTAATTGCTTCAAGACAACCAGCTCTTCCAGGGGTCCCCGCTCTTAATTGATAAAGCTGTTAATTAGTTTACCAGTTATAATAACACAGTTAATTTTTTACTCAATTTAAAATTTGATGCATCTTCGTCATATAATCTGTGTCACTTTACTTGTCTTAGTTTATTTTCTTGAATAAATTTTGTATGAAATCAACCCTTGTGAATGTTATTGCTAAATGTTAAAGTAAATTTTTTTTTTTACTTATGCTTGTCCACGATCCCACCTGGTGTTAAGTGAAGATGTGATCGATGATGGTAAAGTGCATTAACCTATTCGCTCTTTTCTTGAAGACGCTCACATCGCAATTGTACGGGAACACTGACGCCGGCAAGTTGTTCCACTCCTTAGCTGTCCTATAAATTAATCACTATTATTACTTTTATTTAAAATTATCTGAACTGATGAATGGAAAATCGTCACTATCATGTTTTTATGTATATCAAAAACATTTCATCAAAATTTGTATGTAATTTGGCGTAATAGAACCCTGCTTTTAAGTAAAACTAGCCCTTATAAGGGTCAATTTGTATATGGGCCTAGATAAAATCTATCTAGCTATTACTGATATAATCCAAAACAAACAGATATGCAATAAAACTTCTTCTTTAACATTTTACATGAAATGACGAATTTTGAATTATAGCTAGTATATTTGTTGTATGTAGTTTCAGAACCTTTTTTTAAAGTAATAAATATTCTAAACATTATACATTTAGTAGTAACTTAACTGATACATGGGGCAGGTGTTTGCCAGTTGGGCGGCAACTTCCGTTTTGGGCAAAAATAATATCGGTTTATTGTTTGTAAGCCGCTAGATGCCCACTACTGGGCACAGGCTCAAACAAAGATCTCTTCACCAATCTCTCGAACACTGTTCGTGTTCAGCTGCTTCACTACATATAACTTATAATAATTTTAATATTTCCTTACACAATCGCCACCCAAGGACTTTCCCGCTCCGTCGGCTGCCAATCTTTTCAATAATACTTTGACAAAGATTAAATAAAGCTTCTTAAGATTTTTTATAACTTTCACTTACAATTTATTCGATCGGAGTAATAGAGTGTATAAAAATTTTCCCATCCCATTAACCGAAAGCTTTTCAGTTGATAAAATGTTCAATTAGACAGCCACTACACATGTAACTGTATCCTCCCACTTTGACAGTATCAACTGCCTTTCCGTTAACACTTAAACTCTCCCAAGAAGCCATCCGAGAACTCACCTAACTACAAATGCGAGTTTAAATTAGTTTCAGGATTCCACCTTCAAGTTTAATTATTTTCCTTGCAAGAAAAGTAAAGTGTTCTAGCTGCCTTTCTGGTTTTTTGCTTGTTGCAAGAAAATGATTATCAGAAACGTGGGCAATGTAACTAATTGTAAGCACGGGTTTGTAATTAACTTTCCTTTTAGAATTTCAACTACATTATGCAATACATTTACTTATTTTTAATTCTCTAATTATTCTCGTTCGCAAAACTAGAAACTGAATAGGTTCATTCCTAATTATGACGCTAATAAATACTACTTTATCAACTTCTTCCTTTTCTTTGTCGTTAAAAAATTCTATTTGTGTTGGTCTACATGAACTATTGCGACAGTTAACTGAATTATTTAAAGACAAAAGTAATGCTATTGTTTAAATTTCTATTCGGTTTTATAATGGTCCATTTTTCGCATTGAAGCTGTCATGTTTTCACCTTAAGTACATAACTCTCGTTTGAATTTTCCTCTCGTTTTCCTTATTGTGGGGAGACGTTCAGCTCGCCCGGCTGCGTCTCCTAGCTGGAGACAATGAGGGCCCCACTTAACGCTCTTGTCGGATCTCGCGCCTTCACTTGCGGCATTTGGGGCGGTCGCAAAACGTCTTTATTGCGACACTGCCTTCGGTACCCCAGTGAACTTGCTGGCCTTATTTTAAAAATGGTTTCAAAGCCCCTTTACAGTTACAAAGCTAACTAAAACCTTTTTACTTTCTTCCTATCATAACTATTTGTCTTCTATATCCATCACCATCTGAATCTTTCAAGTATAATATTTATGAGCTCCAAGTAAACACGTGTTAACGTCACCATTAATTAACTAGGTGTTTCATTCAAATGTTTAAGCCACAATGAATAAAAAAATTACTGTAATTGTAGACAGATAGATTAACTTTTTATTGATCACACGGTACAGTGAATAATTTTAAATAACTAAACTTATAATCTAAATGTGGACAAAGACGGCCTTAGCGATATAAGCGACGTCTTCCAGGCAAACCAAAAAGACAGGATAGATATAAATAAATAGCAAATCAGAAACAATAATTATATTGTAGTTATATTGTAATTTTAATTCGCTTTATCTTTTACTTTAACTGTTGTATGTTGCAATTGATTTACGTAAGCGGTTTAACAATTTTTAAAATCATATGAGTTTATGTATATTTATTTGACAGTAACAATTATAAAAGATGTGCACTTGACTATTGTCGTTCCGTAAACTTGTAATCGATATATGAAATATTTGTACAATATATTCTAAGAATTGTTATTGTTGAATCTCTTTGATTTTAATACTACATATATCATTAATTTATTCAATCCAAGATACGTATAGTAATAAATGTATTTGAACTATGTATGTAACTATTATGATTCCACTGATATTCTTGTCAAATCGAATCGATATGCTAAAGATTTACATTTGTAATATGATTGTAAAAGTTAATAATAATTTTACTAGACTTAGCGTAAAACTTATTGTTCGATAGGTTTGTAAGTTATTTTATTAAAAAGGAATTGATTTCCGTATGAAACTAGGCCGTCGATAGTTATTGTGTATACAAGAGGTGAGCAAGTGACGGAGGACACATTACTATTATTGTACGAATCTAAGTGTAAGTGATGTAACTCTGAACGAATATATATTGTCTAACAGAAATTGACTCTTTACACTTATACCGTCAATAAATATTAAAAGACAGTACATATAAAGTAAAATCTTTTCTCAAACTATTGAGTTTTTCCTAGATTTTTAATGGGATGATCAGTCAGTATAAAATTGTGCGTGGCATGCGTGCCAGGTGGTGGTGGTGGGTGGTGGCGGGTCGCCGCGAACGGGAGGGCTTTCATGTGGTACCTCGATCGATTTCTTTTCAGTTTTCATCCCGCCTAATTGCAAGCTCCTTTGTCGGCTGTAATTCTCTTTATCCTATATTACGGGAAAGATAAAAAAACTCCATCTGGGGATAACCCACATTTCTTTAAAGAGCTTACCTAATTTAAATTTCCGCCGTTTTTCCTTTTGAATTTTCCTTGACATTTTTGAGTATACGTAAATTAGATGTGAGGTAGAAATGTACAGCAAATGAATAAATCGTAATTAAGTTATTTGTTCTCAGCCATAATGATCTTCCTGGGGAAAAGTATGTGGTGGTTTCCCGTTGCCTTCCACACGCTGTACTATTGCCGTACCGATGCGTACCATCTCGGCCAATAGCTTCTTTTCCAAAACAGTTCCAGCCAACTAAGCTTCCTCTTTTGGAAATACTGCTACGCAACTGCTCGTAGCAGAGGAGTGCTAATTTACTGGCGGCACAACTTGCCATGTCGTAAGGTTATTATCGGACATATGCAGCATTTTCTAGGTAACATTCTCCTAAGGTGTTACCACCGCATCCTATATCCTTGCCGCTGTAGGGTCGGGGACTGCAACAGCAGCTTGCTAGGATATCTCCTAGCCGTTCCATTATCCGCCACCCATGGACCCCGATAGTAGCTTACAGCTCAGCCCTACTAGAGCCGCGATATCGAAGGTCCAAATCGCCGTAATGATCGCCGACCTTCGGAAGAAGATGTTACCCTAAGAAGAAGAAGTTATCTGTACTAACTAAAGCATAATTAACACAAATTGATACTCTCACTTTACTAAAGACGACCGCTTCGTAATATACTTAGGGTGGTTATTAACATGTATTGATCATTCTCTTCTTCTTCATCAGCCGGTTGACGTTCACTGCTTGATATAAGCCTCCTCTAACAATAAAGAATTTTGGGCCACCTCCTACTACGCAGGCCCAATGACTGTTGGTAGGTAGCCAGAGAATAATTTTTTGATAAGCAGACTGCACAACGAGCGTGTAGTTCGCTTGGGTTACTATATATTTATATAAAAGATAACTTAAATTATAGAACCTTTTTTAATTAATTGTATGAGGTAAGATTATCTTTTCTTTTCGCTGTAAAAAAACTCAATGTTTCCGTACTGTATCAAGGGAACAGTGTAAATATCTGCAACTTAATTGCTTAAAGCGACAACAGTGTCTCGTGTAATGTATGTGGCGGTTGGGGTTGATAGCGGAGATAATGCATTTCCTACGAAAGTCAGTCGCTTAAATAAAACTTGAGCACTTTTATATCAGAGTTTAGTATACAAAGAATTACTTACTAGTAATAATATTTTATTCTCCAGTTGGTAACTTGCTAGAGAATGGCAAAAAATACTTCTTATGAGCGTATTACTTATTACACGCCAAGTATGAAATGAATATATTACAAATACGTCGTGAAATATATAATTATATAATGGGTTCAGAATGAAACTTACATATTTAGAGGTTTATTTTTATGATTTTTTTAGAAAGTCTTACTTTATTTCAAACTAGAAATAATAATATAATCTCCAGTGGGACAAACATTATAAAACATGCGTATACGGACTTTGTTATGATCCCTTTGATTTATAAAATAAAATTTAAAGTTAAACTGGAGGAGTTGTCGATGGTCATTGTTCTACTTAGTAGACTGTCTATTATCAGAAAATTTATCTCCCTTCTCGTCTCTTGGATAGTGGAGGTGTTATCGCCTTTTAATTGTATAAAGAGTATACACAGTGAAGAGAAGGCGCGATGCACTTTTCTCCCCCTCACCCCCGCCTTTTGCTAAATCAAATAGTTGTTAACATTTTTTCTTAACAATGATGATCTAATGATCACAATGATGGGTATCGCCGTTCTCAATGCTGAGGATAAGATTTCCTGTTTCTATTTACCGCGAAGGTCCGCGGCAAAAACAGTTACAAGCTATATGTCCGATCGGTTGACCTTCCCTCTCAAAAGGGTGAAAAGGTTTCTTTATTAACAAAATATTTTCCACTTTCCTGAAATGGCCCCTCCGCGCCCGTTCGCTTTGACCTAGATAATAACTTACAGATCCAACGGTATTTCAAGTGCGTAACTTAATTTTCTTCCAAAAATAAGGACAACGTTTTTAGACTAACATGAATTTTAATACTACGTAGATATCACAAACTTTTGGATAATTCTTAATTTTATACAAATATTTACAGAAATATCCAGTAATTCTTGAAAGCATCATGTGCTCATTTTACAGCCCCTTTTCTCTTCAAAAATCCTTAATGTAGAAAAGCTTAGTTATTTGTGAGGTACTATTTTACTATGTTTTGTTTTCTGTTTAACTTTAGTAATGATAGCTCAAAAAGAAATTTAAAATTATGTACATAAAGTGAAATTAAAAATAACAAATGTACGTCCCCAAATTTTTTCAAATAAACCAAAATTACCTTTTAACGTTGTTTTGGATAATCATTGGCTGTGTTCCGCTTTGACTTGCCTGCTTTAAACTAAAACCTTTTCACTTTCCCCAATTCACGTTTATTCGTTTACAAACAATGTAAGGTTTTAATTTCGTTTCGTTTCGTTTAATTAAAAGGTGGAAGGCGGAGAGGGCGGGGGGCAAACTTCAAAAGGCAGCGCGTGTACGGAGCCCTGGGATGCGTTAATCCATTCAAACTCTCCTCCGGGCAAACACACAGCTCACAAAGCGCGCCCTCCAATCAGACGGCCCGCCCCCTGTGAACACACACGCTGTTAACTTAAATAGTCATTATGTTAACGGTTCCAAGCTATTTTATTTAAATATATTCCTCCAGGGCTGTAACGGGTCCACAACACCTCACGGGACCCAAGCGAGCTCGAATCAACAAACGAGACTCGCTATTATATCTCCCCCTCAAAATCTTTCTACTATTAAGAGAGGCCAAACTCTAGCCGTGAATGTCTATCAGCTGATAAAGAAGATATTCTTCTTAAGGCGCTTCTCGTGAGAAGTCAGTACACTGTAATTTCACTCTCTCTTTAGGCGAACCAGTAGGATAACTCGCAACTCCAGTTCACTTCCTGATTTCTTCCTGCGAATTATGCGCCTTTTACCTGCTACTTTGTATATCAAGATTAGTTAAAACAATTCGTACATATCGCTCCTAAAGACGTGGTCGAGATGATCTATTTTTCTCACCTTAACGATTTGCAAAAGTTGGCGCTTTTAGTTCACCCGTCGCAGGATCTCTGAATTCCTTGTATTTTATATAAATACATATTCTTTTAATTAAAAAGACTATCGAATGATTATAGTTTACCCAAATTGTTTATTATTGCTTTAAAGGCGCCAACGACGTAACTGGACGGAGGTTCATCGGTAGACAATACAAAGACCACTGTTTGCGTTTAGAAGTGCCTAATCGAATTATCCCTAGCTTGCTTTTCTTCCATAAAGGCTACATAATTCTCAAACGGAGCTTCTTTTCAATATATACAATTACCTATTATTGTAATAGTTAATAAATGATTTGTAATCCGGCAAGGAGCACTTAAAACGCGTTTATCTGTTAACGTATTGATGTTATTCTGCCTAACCTATAGGGGCAGTGTTCACTAATTTTACATATTAGTATGTAGAATAATCGTATTTAGATGTCAACATACCAACAGAACAATAGATTATTTATATAAAATGATAAATATTATGTAATAAATAATAAAATGCAGTCGACGTCATTATCAAAAATTTTAGAGACAAGCGCAAATCGGTAGAGTTTTATCAACACTCCTCTCCCAAAAACAACGAGGAAACTCTAGAGCTCTTTAATATAGCTCGCGGAACGTCTGAAGCGGGGAAATGTGTTAAATGCATGTTGCATGTTGCATTGTTTCCTCGGCAGACGAATTGTGCAATAGTTTACGGAATAAAAGTAAATTGGAGAGCGGCGGGGGGCCCACGGCAGACGAGACGCTTTTAGCGAGAGCGGGGACGAGTGTATTTCGACGTAAAATTTTAAGACGTGTTGTGTTGCCTCCTTCCCTTCTGCTGAGTACTGCAACACACCGACACCTCTAATGGATCTTGAGAACTGTAAATAAAGCATTTATACAGGTTTTCGTCAACTATACAAGTCTTACTTTCTTACGTTTACAACCAAAAATTTAAAATGGTTTAACAGTTTTAAAGGGATATATCAAAATAATAGATGCTTGTGATAAATGTAAAGTACAATTACAAAGGAAATTATACAAGATTTAATTCCGCTGAGCACTTAATGTGTGAACATTAAGGCTACATCGGGCTATTAAGCGGACCTCCAGCGGGCCGCATCAGGAAATCATTTATTCGTTTATAACGAGACAGCCCCCGCCCGCGAATAGTTATCTCCCTCGCGATTAATAAACCTGATAACCTTAATCGTCTCGTGAATTTGCTCAAGCAGCTAACCTCGCAGACGATCCTGCTCATCTATTCCCACCCTCTGATAGTAAATAAGAATGCAAACGTGCATCAAATGTTATTCCCCCACTCACGGTAATCTCTGCAAGATATATCTTCTGCTAAGTCGTATTTCCTCATGACTAGGATTAGTAGTCATCATGTGTAGTGAAACACGGGGACTTCCTTGCCAATTATATTGGAGTAGTGTTGGCATTGCCTTCTCCATTCCACACAGCACTTCGACCGCGGATGATCATCACAGAGATATGTAGGTTTCCTCAACATATTCTCCTTCACCGAATAAGCACATGGTATCAGTTGCTGTTATACTAACTGCATATAAATTGAAAAATTCTTTGGTGCAAACCGGATTCGGACCCGGTACCTTTGGAGTGGAAGGCAGGTGTCCAAATACTAGACTAACACGACTCCTCTGCAGAATACATTCCTGTATTAATAGACAGACAAACTGATTGTATTGTGAACTGGTTATAAATTCCCTGTTAAATTAACCTGAATATAATAAAAGCGTATAAGTTATACATATTTTATACTCGGTTTAATAATGTCCGCCGAATATCAATTTGTCCACCAGCAATCAACCGGACTTCGCTGAAAGCTTTCCCGTGTCCGAAACATTGCGGGAGTGATTGGATCAATCCGTTGATTAAGATGACTTTATGATTTTAATATCAACCAACGACCAACTGAACATAAATGTAGTAATTAATGAACGAATTTACTAAAAAACATACAAGACACTAGAATCATTGAAAAGGTTAAATATTATGATCAAGGTTAATATAGATGCAGTTTGCAAATGATTGGTTTGACATCGATCTTCATAAAGCAGGTAAATTAATTAGAGAAAGAGGCTTTGAAGTTACTCTAAATTATTACGTTTCTAATGAAAACAGAACTTGTAGAAATTATCTGTATATTAGATTAAAAAGTAAGCGCATGTTTGGTTAACTTTAAACAATTTAAAAGAAATCAATGTATGTTAGAAATCGAGTCTAGGTTTTTGTTAATTTTTATATCTACATTACACTTGATCGCCACGCAAAATGACTACAATATATATGTAGTACATATAATGCTTTTATTTTAGGTATGACTGCCAGAACAAAGCTCTTCTTGTGACCCTAGAATTCCACCAGAGCCTCCAAAAATGATAAAATGCAAATTGTTAAGGTCTTATATTTCATTCAAATTTCTTTAAATTACTTGCCCATTAAAAGCATTGGTTTATGGTTATGAACCATGTCATACTTTATGTTCAGCGGGTAGACGTCCACTGTTGAAAATAGGGAGGGAAATCTGGGGAGATTCTTCCGATAATTAGCGAATTTGGGCCGTCTTCCTTAGCCTATGTTCTTTCTTTCTATATATATATATATATAT
>DWLS01001576.1:0-21145 GCA_018246255.1 Pachliopta kotzebuea | reverse complement strand
CTGACGCCGGCAAGTTGTTCCATTCCTTAGCAGTCCTTATTAAAAACGAGGAGTCAAACCTCTTAGTGCGTAAACTGAGGATGTTTACAACATAAGGATGGAGTCTCGCCGTGCGCCTTGTCGTCCGGTAATAAAAGTATTACTATTAAAAGTTCACATTACCGTGATCATAAAAATACAATCATTGAACTGTTTTCAAATAAAAAATCTGCCTGTTGTGAGATAAGAGAGCGACCTTTTGACCAGCGGCGTTCAATTCAATTACGATATATCCTTTCAATGTTAACGGCAGTGCTCTTTATTCTTCAATTACTCATCCGAACAAACATTCCGCACCAAGAAATAGCCAGAGGAGCTTTGGGGTTTGCATGGAAATTGGTCTTGTAATAACAACATTTTCACACCCGCGGGCAGGTCACATACAAAAGATATTAACTAAAATAGTTATATGTACAACATTCAATGTTTATTAGCACTAAGAAAGTTTGTTGACTATTATTAATATACTGAAAATAATAAATAAATAAAAAATGTATAATGTAATTTTTCCATAAATGATATAAAAAACTACTGGTGGTAGGTATAGGTTGTAGGAAACTGTCTAGGTAGGTACCACCACAGCTCCTATTGCAGCAGGCAAACAGTACAGTACAGTGCATTATTCCGGTTTGAAGGGCGTTGTAAGCTAGTGAAATTACTGGGGTTATGTTATTGAATACATTATATCTCAAGGGTAACGTGGTAATGTGTATACCATCTTAACCAGCCAACCAAAAATCTAACGATTTTTAACAACATATAGTATTTTTTTTCATACATTAATGCTACTATTTAAAAACTAGTAATCATTTCCATGATACATCATCTAATTTATCTAATTAAACAAAACTGTGCAAAATACTGTCACGTAGGTACATTTTGTTTGTATATATAATAATAATAATAAAATTCACAATGAACGAAAGCTATTTTATAAAAGCTCTGTTGTCCTATCAGCAAAAACAAAAGGACCGATGTTTGTTTAGGTACACTTGGGTTCCGTGCGCTGTTTTTCCTTCCTGAAAATATTAAAGTTTCCCGAGGGAAAGGCGGAAACAGCAGAGTGACAGTGGATGGAAAAGGACAATAGAAATATAAGAACATTACGTTTTATGCATACATTTCGAAGGGCAAAGATTTGTGTCAGGATAAGGTTTTATTATGAACAAAACACAGATATATGCATCTGTTCGTACAGACAAACTTAATTAGTTTTATCAATTCCAACTATAATTTTAGAGAAGAATACTAATAAACTAAAAAGATTTTATTGGTAGAAGATCGTAGAATCAGTAGCTAATTCAAGGCGATTAGTATATTGTGGTGCCCAATGAACACCCCTACTACATCTTCATTTTCCTTCTCAATTTAGAGTAACATATAGACCTTTTCAAGGATCTTTATCAGCGCTATTTGCATCCAGCATCCCTTATCCTTATAATCATCATCCAATCACCAATGAAAGTTCACAGCTGGATATAGGTCTCTTGTAAATTATACAAAATACGATCTTGCAAGGGATGCTGTCTTCGGACTTAAATATATTGTTGGTCTACTTACAAGATTACCCACAAATATTACGCCTACTAGGTTGACAGACCTTACCAACTACAACAGTCCAGTTGTTACTAAATATAAATAAGTTATAATGTGCAAAAAAATTTATTATTTTTCGGTAGTAACAAAAAATAAAAGTTGAACGTAATTTATACAAAAGCATTATAGCAATTTAAATTCCAAGCACAATTCTTCTACCATATAAATCCTTTTTCCAGTCCGATCCGAATCGCATTATATTTGATTTTGTTCTGTATTTTCACACCCGGCCATAAATTAAACATTGCGTGATCCTTTTGTCTGAATTAATATCCAGTTTAGTTACGAAACTATATATTAAACATACTGTATTTATCATGACAAGGATCATGGGATCGGTTGAAGGAGTTCGTGAGTAGATCATTTCGGACATTTTGTTTTCTAATTGTGACCTAATGGTTTTTTTTTTTTGGTTAAGTTCATTACTCTAAATCTGCTTAGTGATTTCCGTTTTACCTAATTACGCAACACAAAAGTTAATTAGTTAACATTAGTTCTACTTTTAGTTGAAACTAAAATTTGTACAGGATATTTAGATTTTTAAAGTACATTTACATTGTCGGTTTGATTACATGAAATAACAAGTAATGTTTTTATAATTATATGTAATGCCAGACATAGGTTTAAACTTTATATATGCAGTAGATATGTATACTTGATTAAGTCTTTGTTATTTATATACAAAAACTACTTAGTCAGGAAGTAAAAGTGGATATCGTGAAGACAAAACAGTTATAGGAACGCATTTTAAAGGCATATTATAATTAGTAGGGTTCTGTTAACGAAGGCTTTCTAGATAGCTACAACTGTAGAATCTATTTCAGACTTTAAAAACTAGTGAGCAAATATTACTGTATTGTATTTTAAAGTTTTCTGTAGCCAGTGAAATTACTGGAGTAATGTAAGTTAACACCTTATTTCTCAAGTCGTCTCGTACAATGCGGTGCAGTTTATATGATCCTAACAAGGCAAGGATATTACTTACAATCAGATGAATGTTCTGGTCGAATAATAAAATAGAACTAATTTATATTTGTTTTACAAAATCCTTTTACGTTTATTATACAGTAAAAATAAAATACGAGTCATAAATAGCACAAAGCTTAAATATTTATATTTTTTACAGAGGATTTGTTGTACGTCATATCTGCCTTTCTATTGTTGCTTTGTCGTAGAAATATACACATTAAACGCCTATAATTTATGGTTATAGGCATTTAGTGCTGTCTTAAAGGTAATATCAAAATGGTTGCGTTTAAAAAATATCGATACAGCGTGAAAATGGTTAAATGCGGACGTAGTCTGCGGCGATATTTTCAGGTAAATACAAACACCGCTGTAAAAGAGAATTTTAAAAAGGTTAAGCGTAACGTTAGGGAGCGTTTTATTGCTTACATTATGAATAATTTATCCTACGGTACACGCCACTTGACTTCCTGAAAAATGTTGCTTTGCGTACATGTATTTATGCTTACAATTTTCATTTTGCGCACTTTAGCTTCCTTGGCAGTATTGGAATATTTTTTAGGAAATAATGGTGATTACAATACTTTTAAACTTAACAAATAATAACTCATAAAGTTACTTTAACTATTCAGCATACAAGGATTAAGCTTTTAATTTAAGATAATATTCTACTTAAGTGGATTTTTCGTTGTATTATTTTATAGGGAAAGTGGGCAGAGCGAACGGTTCACATGATGGAAAGTGATCACTAACATCTATGGACAGTCAGAACAGTGAAAGAGGACGTGGTATGCTTTTTTCATACAGGCTCTTATGTTGTATTGGTTCGGAAATACAGCTGACGACAACTCATTTTACATAGTGGTGGTGAAAAGTTTAATACAAAATGCAGAGTGAAAGATCGCCAGCCATCGAGGTGGTGAGATTTGAACTTCATATTGTGTCAAGTATTGCCATGATGGAAAGAAACAGCTGGAAACATTCGGAAGAACTTTTAGGATGTATCTAACACTAAAGAAAGAAATTGTTGATAAACCAAACATATTTAAAAATAGTAAGAGAATCGGTAAAGGTTTATCACATATAGAGTTCAACTCAGTCATGCATTTCAATTGAGTTACATTCCACTGAACCAAGGTTTACTTGTGCTGACAGTTTTCTATTAGCCCCGAGCTTGAGCTTGGCTGTGCAAATGACTTAGGTCGAGGCTCAGGCATAAAACTAGACGCCTTACATACCGAACGAAACAAAACTAAATTAATCAAAATTACAATATGAAAAATAGTTCAATCAAAACTTATTTAAATAAAAATACAGGTTTCTGCAAAAATAATATTAAAGTTATGCTGAAATTCACTTACATGATGTCTTATGGGTCTTTGAATTTGTTTAAATACTGGACAACATTTTTTGATAACTTTTGAATTAAAACAACAGAAAATATTCTTCGAGTGTAATAAGAATAATCTTAAGCCGTTTAGACTTAACATATAAATAAACTAAAAAATGTATAAATACTTTAAAATACATGTTAAATAGTTATCTTTTTAAATAAAAGTTATGTTGATGATACAGAAACTTAATTAAATAACTATAAAAATCTCGTGGTTTTAATGGATTTGTGATTTTGTTCACAGGTTCCAATACATTTTCTAATTATAATATTCATAACGATTTTCTTTGTGTTCAATACAAAAATATTATTTATTTAGGTGTGCAAACTTAAGCAACATAATGTTGCGAATAAACGTTGAAAGAAATACGAGCACAAAAGAATTAGCTCAATGGAAAGAGACAATCACATTTCGTTTCATTCCTATAGTACGTAGATTGAATGTTTAATATAGTTAAAAGTATATTAAATATCATAAAACCGTAGAGAAATTTTAATATAAGAATTGTTTTCAAAGTCTACACAACAATAATCAATACTTATTATTAGTTTTTGTATTATGTATGATGATCGAAATATTTTATGTGATTCGTTTTCATAATAGTTTTTTACTTTTTAATCTATTGGTACCAACTTGCAGCAGTCCACAGTTAGGCAAATATCTCGTATATAATAATAAAAATGTATATAGCAATACAATGGTTATAATATTTATGGTCGCAGAACATCAGACTTTCCCAAGGTACAAACCAGTCTTGTAAGGGAAGAGAATAAATACTCTTAAGTATACTGTATATTAAAAATTGTTATTATTGTATAATAAAATATATATTTTATATAGTTAATAAGTAGTCAATTTTTTGCAAAATGTTATTTTTGTCATAACTTATATATATATACAAGCAATTTGAAAGGCATTTTTTGTATAGCTTGATTAGAAAATGTACAATAGGTTGTGTTGTAGTTATTTTAGTTTTATATTAACAGTTAAATATTCAATGTACCTACCAAACCGTCTATAAATCGATTGTATTAATGGATACATTTGCGATTCTTGTTTGTCATATTTAAATAAAAACGTTTTTTTTTTAAATCGTAGATAATATTATTTTATTATAACCACGTGTAAAGAGCATTGCCGAAACAATGGTCTCGTTTCGTAAAGATAAAACTGAATTTGCGGTAAGACAACAATGCAAACTCAGTTCCGGTCTTATCTGTTGAAATAGAATAAGACAAGGGTAAGAGCGTGAAATTTTTGTTTATACCTCCAAAATTTATCCGATTTCTGAGCCGGGGGTTCTGTTGTGTAACTATGTTTTATTACCGACGTATTCGCATTTGTTTGTTCATTGGAAATTCGGTTCGTCGAGCAACGACATGTCATGCATGTCAACGTTCTAATGCCGTCGTGTTCTGCAAACGAATGACGTCACGCGATGTAGATTATTTTTTCGCTTAGTAACAAATTCCCAACAATAAAAAAAATGAATAATAGTAAAACCATTTTGATAGTTCTTATCATAAGGTAAAGATGGTTAAAAGTCAGCGAATTTGCATAAGTACGAAAAGTAAATACGTCCTGATAAAACAGCATGCAAATTTTTGTTTGATCTGATATTACTTCAAAGAAAGCAGTTTAAGTTAGTTTCATTAAAAAGTTTTTATAACTAGCAGGAAAAGCAAAAATGAACAAAAGCTTCAAAGCACTTTACTGGTGTTAGGTCTTCGTTGCCAGAGATCGTCTCGGTAGGTACCACAGCAATACCTACATCTGTCGCCAAACAGTAGTGAGCAAACATTACCGTATTCTGATTTGGATGGTGTTGTAAGCTGGTGAAATTACTGAAGTAACGAGACTTAAAACCTTACGTGTCAAGGTGTTGAGCGTAATGAGGCGCTGTGTATATCTTAATCAGCGTCACTTGTTATGGGGAAATGTATTATTTACCATCAGGTGGACGTCTCGTTCGTCTTGTCGAATAGACGCATAAAAAAGATTGGTTTATTATTTAATTTTACACTACAAATTTTGGATACAACTAATTACAAGGGAGGCAATTCGATTTAGTAAAATAGAGGTCCCATAGCTAAAGTTAATAAACGCGGGTTAATATTGAGTATTCATTAGCTCATTCAAATAGGTTGAGCGCCGTACTATATTAATCATTCCCCATTTCCCACGAGCTCTCCGTCCCACTGTTTACCAGTTACGGATTGCTATATTGACATTTACCTCTTCACGGCTCTCTACAATCGGATACCTTTGTGCTTAATTGCCATTAAATTATTATTTAAAATATTAAAACAATATCTAGTTTAAATATCTAATTTCAGATTCAACACACAAATTTTACACCCTCCATATCTCTATTACCGGACCACATTTTGTTGTGACAGGGTTTTTTTATTGTCCAGCTATATACCATCCCTACATCGTCAACTACCGGAATAATTGAAAAATATTGTAATTTTGAGAGTGAAACAACTTTACAAAAGCCCACACTTTTTGATACAACTATAGTTTACCATCTTTGGTCTCAGGGACCATAGTCTTAATATATTTTAGATAAAAACACTGGTTTATGGAATATTTTATAATACAGTCAGGTTAAATTTTTTCTTCTTTCTCCTGCCCTGGTCCCACTTTATGTAAGGTCGGCACAACATGTTCTTCTCTTCCAGTCTCGCCTATCAGCCATCATCTCATCGGTTACCCCTTTCTTACTCAAGTCATCCTTCACACAATCTATACATCTTTTCTTAGGTCTCCTCGACGACCTCGTCCCACATATCCCTACACAATTATATCTAACATTCTTCTTGTTATATGACATATGTCCATACCACGCTAATCTATTACTTCTCAACTTATCCGTCACCGGCGCTACTTTCAAACTTCCTCTGATATAAAGTCAGGTTAAAATTTTTAAATAAATAACATAATACATTATACATTTTTTATTAAGTTGAACGAATTGATCCAAAATATTTATATATTACATTACAATTCAGTCCAGATTTTTAAAAATTTTTGCAAATATTTTAAGATTTTTTAGACAATTTAGATTCAAATATTCTATCAAGAAATAAATACGTTGTTTTCACGTTGAAACATAAAAGCTTCTTTGAGTGAAGCAGGTAAAGCTTACAGCCAACAAGATAGTGTCAATAAAGATAAAGGTACTGTAACATCCCACGTACGTGTACCGTGTAATGTGATAGTGTGCTTTACAATGGAGAGTGTGTGGTGATGTGTGTGTGGGAGTTCAATTACCCGGATACGTCCGAGAGAAACAATTTGGTGTACGTCATTTGTTAGTCGAATATTCAGGTATTAGGTAAAATATCTAGTAATCACGTATTTTTTTATTCAACAAAGCGAAGAAACAACTGAGACGTTTACATGATAGCAAATGATACGCTTTCTCAAAAGAACGTGGTACTAGTTAAGATGGTATACACTGCGCCATATTGTGCTCGTTGTTGTAACACAAGGTGTTAAATCTCATTACCCCGGTAATTTCACAAGATTACAGAACCTTTTATACTGAAGTACAATAATGTTTGCATACAAATTTATCATCTGCAATAGAAACTGCGGATCTAACTAGACGGTTTCGTCATCATAACATCACTGCTTTACAGGCTTCAGATCTTTTGCAAATTAAAAATTGTGCAATTATGCGACAAATTTATATCACGAGGTCCAACAACCTACCTAACTAGTGAATGAAAATATATAAACATAAATGAGATCAACGAATGAATTCTACTGATTAATAATGTTTTAAAAACTTATGTTTCAGACACGCATCCAAACATACAAATCTCTGTATTTGAAAGCGAAATTCTATTTCCTATATAAAATGACGTAAAATTGTGTACGACAACTTCAAATTCGGTTTCGTGTTGAAAACGAATGACGTCATTTACGTGTAGCTTCAAAGATTACTGTAAAAGCCAGCCGAGAAAATAACCAACAATACTACGAACCATATTTATGATAATTGAGATAAAATAACTCTCAACAGGACCTTAAAGTTAAATTAAAATTTATGAAATTATTGAGGGTACTTTGTATGTATTAGCTTTTCGAACAAATTTCCAGTTTCAGCTTTAGCGTTAAAATATAGAAAACACCCGCAAAATCCGGCATAAAATAAACAATAATAGTGGTGCTATAACATTCTGCTGGAAATAGCTTTATAGCAAAGAATTTACGAGGCTTACCCTCGGTGATAAATGGATAGACATTGCGCAGTTCCGCCTCATACTCCTCTAGGGAGACGGCGGGAGCTATCGGCGCGACGTACTCCTCCTCCGGCGAACGCTCCGAACCGTAACCCTGGTCGAACTGCGAATCCTGCAGCTTCCACACCGGCTCGGCATCTGAACCTGGATGAGAAAAAACTTTCATTCATTAATTTATTCAACAAATCTTTAAAAAACAGTGTTATGTAATTAGTAATAATAAAGAGATTGCATTACAGAACATACAGCGAGTCAAGTAGGACGTTGATCTGATAGAAAACTGATAAGACTGCTCATAACAATGATGTTCACACAGCACCGTATCAAGCTCGTTATGAGATCTAAGATGCTAAGTCTCATAACCTCTGTAATTTCTCTGCCTACAATGCTCTTTAACGGAGCACAGTTTGCATTCTACTTGTTAGCGGTAGAAACAGGTGAGATCTGCCTAGACCTACAACCTACCACCAGTATCTCAAAACTAATCTAAAACTCAAACAATTTCAATTAAAAGTTCACGCAGCGGTGTACAATTGCATTGTTTATTATAACTTTCTAAAAAGTCAAACAAATACTCATTCGCTTTAACAACTACTGCTCAAAATTGTCTAGACTTGTTAAAACTAATAACAAGGTACTCTTTTTCATCAAACCATAGAATTAACGAATTAAATAAAACAGACGAAATTAACATTTTTTATTGTAGACAGACAAATTGTATTTCTTCCTTTTTCTTTTAGTTTTTACATTAAAAATTCGAAGTGCCTTTTATTTATTTTCCATAAACTAGTATAAGGAAAATGATGAGTTCTCTTCCAACAAACTACTGTAGAGAGGATTATGTTACTTCTTATCCGCGATAAATAAAAACCAAATAAACAAACATTAAAAATACTTTAAACTTTAAAATATTTTGTATTTATCGTGAACTGTTGAAAATGTAGTATATTAATGATACTATTTGTAAATAACATTTGTTTATCGTCACAATCAGCTATTGTGTGCACGGCATACAGCTCATGCTGTCAAAACATGGAACATCAATCCATCAAGTAAAAAGAATGTAGAGCGATAGGACTAAGAGTATATTGTTTCAATATTTGATTGGAACAAAGGTATGACGTTATACATAAAATTACGAATTTTGTATGATAACTGTACACCTACATATTTGATAGTGATTAGCATTGTAGAAGTAATATACAATACGTGTCAGTGTATTAAGAGTTTATTGAGCGAAATACTGCATTAAACAAAAAGCTTTGTGAAGATCAAAAGAAAATAAAACCTCATTATATATACATTTCTCCTTCTCTGTGTTATGGCTATTATTTCGGCCTCACCCTTTTCGTTACTTCGCCTCGCAAATGGAGCGAAAGCGGAGTCATTATTTTTAAAGCTAGTGTATTGCTTGCTATTTCAGCAGTGAATTAATTTTTTTTTATTAATATGAAGATTGTGTTACCTGCTAATTTGTTTTTATAATACTTAGATATAATTCATTTTACCATCGAACCACAAATAGGTCATAAACATAATTAAATTGAGAGTAGTTATAAGTGTAAGTGTCGTGCCCACATATAACTACGAATTAATATTAACATAAGTATTATACTAAAGACAGATGATTTAATTTGTTATGAACATGATTGCTATCACAGAAACTCCGATCGCTATTTAAGGACTTTAATTTCGATTTATACTCTAGTAGATTTTATACATAACTTTAGTTTTTTAATCGGAAACAATTTAAATATTTTAAATGTACATATAACTTCATGCGATTGTTCTAAGGTTTCAAATATACAACTTAGAGTTAATTGTCAAAGGATTTGTTTAGTTTATTAATTGATAGATCTATCAAATCGATGAATTTCTTAATTTTTCTTTAAGAATAATTACGTTATAATATAACATAGACGCAGTATTAATAGTATTAAAAATTACCAATTTCTTCAAGTCTCATGATGCCGTGATACGGGATAATAAAGCAGGCTTAATTTTATAAAACATGGATCATTATACTGACCGGCTCTAAATTGCTGTATGGAGGAGTTGATGAGGTAACACTGAAAAATATCACTTGCGTGCTATGAACTAGTTAGGCGGTACCCAGGAATATGCCGTTGGTAACATTGATTTATGAGACCCCGCCTCCGCCTATAGTACGTACCTTGGTTAGACGGCTGAGGCGTGTCTGCTGAATTCTAAGAAGACTTCGATTTTTAGATTAATGCCATCATCGATTCGTCTCTATAAGGTTTAAGTGTCTGCGTCAAAAACTCACATTTCTGCAAAGCGCTTAAACACCTTATATTATTTTAACCTATAACAAATGAGTAAACCCGCATGTATTTATAGAGTCGCATAGTATCATAAATATGTGGTACGTATTAGTGGTATTATTATACCATCCTTAATAAAATACCTATTGATTTACTCTCAACCTTTCTATTGAAATAAGGTTCATAGCATAATATATTGAAGTATAAGAAGAGAATTTACAAGATAGATGAATTTCATTTAGGTAATATCATTTGCAAATGGTCATATGAATATCACGATATATATTGAATTGTGAACTTGTCGTTTCCGAATGCAATCAATATACCTCGTATTGATTTGTTTGCCTTGTATTGTAGGTTTGTTTTGATTAATCCAGAATCGGCATAGGAGGCTGGCGTCGGTTCATTAGATACGAAACGCTTCTATTATTCTCTGCTATAATAATTCCCCCAGGAGGTGCGAAGCCTACATATAGGTACAACATATGGGAACAACATATACCGCAAACGTGCTTCAGTTCCGGTACAAAGCTAGGCGATATGTGCTAAAATATATTTTTATAAAATATATATAGGTTAATGTTTCTTTGCACCGGAGAAAGCTACGAAGTGACATAATATTTACAAGAAAATAACTAATGACAGCCTTATAGTCATTTCTATAAGAAATTTACGCCATTACGGATAAGAAGCTCTGTCTTAGTATTCATATCTAACATAACTATTCATTGAAATAGATATTGTAATATGTTAACAAATTAAGTAATGGTTTAGAGAAAATTACATAAAATTTTGGTGAAATTTTACTACAGACGTATTTAGTTATCAATTTACGCTGTAAAAAATTCTGTTACCATATGCCATAAATATTGTTTTAATAACAAAATGTAGTATTCAAAAGAATTATCAAAGAGTTTAAACCCTGTAAAGTAAGTTATTATGAATTTTTATTACTATAATAAAACCTGATTAAATAATTCCAATATGAATGCGGATATAAGACATATAATAAAACTATTATTTTACCAAGACGTACCTTGCAAAATTTGTGGACAAGAGTGGATTGAAGTGAAATGACCTGACATCATAGTCATCACTGTTTGCAGCTACTAACTTTTGTTTACTTTGAAATCTTTTAGTATTAACGACTTCATATGATAGAAGAATATTTAATTATTAGTGTATTTTAAAGCGTTTGGTGGTAACAAAGCCTCATTGTGGGAGTTGAGGAGTCGTAACTCACAGTTTACTTATCGTAATGGCCCGCCTGCCTCACCTCGCTTTGGATACACCTGCACTGCTTTTATATGTTCAATAATGAATTATATAACGCGACTTCTTACCGTTAATTACTAATTATAATTGCAAAACATACATTTATTATTTCTCAATATAATTGAAAGTGTATGGTAAATACTTATCAAGTATTGTCCTACAAATTCGTTGGAGGATGGAAAAGATAAATCGTTGAGTTGAAAAAAAATGAAAATGGAAAATCTCTATATATACATTCATTTTTATAGTTATGCAATATATATTATATATGTAATGATTTCATCATCATCATCATCATCTCAGCCTAATGTAATGTAATGATTTAGAAATTCGTAACTACGCTTCGTAAAGAATTTTTTCTATACATTTTTACGTATGTAAAAAATTTATATCTTGTGTTTACATATCTTTTCTTTTCTATTATTATTTATTACCCGACCTTTCAAGTTCTTTAAAGTACCCATGTTCATAAATTGATTAAGGTAGTAGATATCATCATTATCATTATTTCAACCGATGGACGTCCACTGGACAGCAGATGTCATATTTATCACGAAGTATAAATTGTTTTTAAAATTCCTAATATTAGTATATTTTTTAATTTTTACTAACACTATTATTAAGTTAAAATGACTAAACCACTATGGACCAAACAGTTGTCCGAAATAAAATAATTCTATTTTATTATTTTTATATATAAAAGTCGTTATTTCTATATAATGTTAAAAAAGTCTTGCCGCAAAAGTTATGGAATAAAGGATCGAGATGAATGATGTTTTGCTATACTTTGAAACTAATGAGTAGTGTTGTATAGATGAAACTCATCAAGTTGACGTCGTTGAAAGAAATCGAGTAGATGCTTTGATAGCAACGAACATTCTAATAAACCGAATGGCTCACAAATAAAGCTACAAAGTCCAAGCTATAAATTACTTTGAGTATACATTTCTACAGTGTAAAGTTTTATCGCTATAGAATACGGACGCGCGGGGAATAAAATGCAAATCTTGATATTTTTACAATTCAATACGACACATTCTTTAAAGATTTTGTAGAACATTATATGTACGTGTTTAAATTTAGCTTTTAACTTAGTGAATAGCGAAAAATCTCTTTTTTAACAATACATACAATAACAGCTTTAGTTTATTTTCTGTGATGAAATGAACTATTTTTAACATGGCTAGTCTGATTCTTTTAAATGTTTATACAATATATACTAAACCAGTTTTAATATTCATATACTTTTAAAAAATATATGCGATGGACATGAACCGGGAACAACACCAAAGTTTAAGCTCTGTTTTTACAAACTGATCAGATTTTATTTATTCTTCGTATTGGAAATTATTTAACTAGAAATTTTATAAATGTTTACGATGACCAAATAAAATAGATTGATTTTAACAAGTTAATAATTTATGTTAAGCTTGTGCTTTTTGAGCTTGTATGATTTTTCGTGAATTATTGTATTAAAATAAAGACTTCATTTAAAGATTGAAACATAGAAAGGAATAGATAAGTACTAAATAAAGATTAAACATTCGTTCCAGTACGGGGTTAAGTGAATTAATAAAACAGATTTATCTAAATGTTTAGACACAACTTTAAATATTTCACAACAAACAAGAAAAATATTTTAATTTATTGCTTACAAAGCACGCGAAGAGTTTCCATTAAATCCTTTACATTATTGCTTATAAAATTTAGGATGAGATGTGCTTCTCACAGATTACTCCCGGGCGGAATTATAATCATGACATTGCTTGTTGCAAGTGTCCTCCACGGACCATTAACTTTACAGATACCGTCAAGGATCTACGTAATGTAACATCTTTTATGATAAATATTAAAAGTTTAAAGAATTTACTGAAATTATGTAGTATCATAATTGAAAACTATTCCACGATCATTTTTTAGGTCGCGGGTAAGTATAGGATGATGGAAGCGTAGAACCGATTGAAGTGGAGATGCCTGAGAGAGGCTTATATCTAATAATGGATGTTTATCAGCTTATGATAATAATTTACAATATTTATTCAATTCAAAGTAAATTAATTTAAATATAAATAAATCAAATAATTGAGCGGCATCGCAGGAAAGTTTGACGTAAAAATTTGCTTTAAATACCGAGAAATTTTTTTGGAAGTTAGTACTGACTTTGTAATTCAAACAATTTTATGTTTAAACGAATGAAATTTTTTCAATAAATTGCAGTTAGTATAACAACTAATATCACATGCTTGAACCCATGTATCAAATCGCGTTGCTATAAACATTAAAAAAAATATTTTTTATCTAATGAACTTCTATGGTACATGTTCGAATGATATGTATATGTACATCGTCCAAAAAAAACACATGCGTACTTTAGTGTTTACGTAACATAACAAGTGTTTGTATAAAGTACTGCGACGTCCTTGGTCGTAGAAGCTTGCGACGCAGTTTCATGTCGACGGGTATGTCTCGTTTGACCCCATCGTAGTGATTTACAACCCTAACCCTTTCCCAAAATGACGTCCCATTTTTGTAGAAATTAGGTTAGTTAGAGTATTTGTGTTTTTTTATACTATTTGGGTGTTCGCAGTAAAAAATGATTTGTCTCCGTTTTCATTTGAGTAGGCGACGAGACGAGCAAGGCGTTCACCTGATAGTAAGAGATACGCTTCCCTATAATAAGCCACTGGTTAAAGTGATATACACAGTATTGCGCTCGCCGCCTTAAGACGTAAAGTGTGGTCTCGTAACCCCAATAGTTTCACTAGGTTACAGCGCCCTTTCAAACCGGAGTATAGTAATATTTGGACACTACTATTCTACAGAAGAAATAAGGGCTGCGTTGGTACCTATCTAGACTTCATCAGCAAAGGAAATAATTCCGATTAACATTACCACTACAATAATGTATAATACTTTTTTCAAATTATAATGTGTAAAAAAATCTAGTTTTATATTTTATTACAATATATAAGATATATTCAACAATAAGGTCCTTTATAGCTTACCAATACCTTGCCTTCCCAAAATAGTGTAGCTCTAATTAGAATAATTTACACTGCACGATATTGTAATCGTTGTGTTGAGAAATATGGTTATATCTTGTTATTCGACAAATATTATCATCGAAAACATTAGTTTTTACATTGTATTTTCGATAGATACACTGCTTCGGGAGAAATAGGCGCAACGGTACCTATGAACGTTGTGGCTAGGCCGATAACGCATCAAAAAAGGCAAAAAATTTTAGCAATCAATTAGTAAGAACTTAATCAAACATTTAAATATACAGAATAGTAACATCGATACACCCGGATACAGTTTGAAAATCTAATAACACAAAAGGCCTGTATGCGGAAACTAATTTCGTGGCGGACGGTTTGTACATTTTATATGCAACTGGACGTTGCAGCAACGCAGTTCACATGTGAAAATCAAAATTTAATTATTATTGAACAACACTAATGTAGCCTCTTAAACAGATCGATAAATATCTAAAATATTTGCTATAAGTGGACTATAGACATCTCTTCACCAATACTAAATCTTGTATGATAAAAATAACACAAACAATAAGTAAGTAGCCGTTATACGATTTCCACCTTTTATGTAAATAGGAAATAACAGAAAAGTTACTGTATTACAAAAAAGTCAAAGAAAAAGAAAAAACTTAAATCATGATACAAATTAAAAAATGTTCTCCTATATAAGATCACATATTGATTATGGGGAACTAGATATTATAAGCTAAACTTGTAAAATGCTAGTATGTTTCCTTGTTCATCACAGACATGAAGTAAACATATGTAACGTATAAAATATATAACGGGGATGTATTTTTATACCATACAGTTTGATATTCCAACTTACATGCGGCGTTCCAGATTTTATTCATCATAAAAACAATACTGCATTTGTCGTTGGGGAACATAAAAACAATTTCCCAGCTTCCGTTCAGACGTATAATAATATCTCAACACATCACAAATCATATATCCAGTTTGCTGCCAGCAGACGCTTGCGACGGAGTACATACGTAAAAACGAATTTCAAAAGTTTATAGACTAAATATATATGCAGACTGAATTTTTTTTGCTTCTAATAACGGTTGGAAAGATCGCTAAAACCAGTTAGTAAAATTCTTTTTCGTGTAGGTTAAGACAGTACATCTCTACAAAGAGAACATTCAGTTACATTGAGTTCTAGTCGCAACTAATGATTAACTTAAGTTTAGAAGCACGTGGAAGTACGTGCACTAAATTAGTAATATCATTCTATACGCAAACTTTCGTACATTGCCAAATCAGGTTAAGAGGTGGAGGAGAGGGATAATACCTACTCCTACACCACAGCACACACGCAAATATTTTGTCGCTAAGAATTTCATACTACAATATGAAATTCTTGATAATAGAATTCGTGTTAATACATTGTTGATCATGCTAATCTTAAATACAGTCTTGGAACAATGTCGAAAACAGTGGTTATTCATATATGGCATTGTGTAATCTAGGAATGAAGGAATAATAGAAAAACAGAAACAGTCGTACATATAAGATTTGTCCCGTTAGTTATATACAGGATAAAATTTAGTGTATAAAATAGTTTAATGTGAAAATGAAATATTACAATTTGAAATAGAGCTATCGACGACATGAAATTATGAGAAAGAATTTAAGGTAAAAATTTATTGTCAATCCATCTGGTAGCACAAAAGCGATTTAAGACTGAAGATTCAAATCCTAAATCATTGGACTTTAATATGAATTTCCGATAATTACAAACAGAAAATTTCATTATCTAATATTTTCTAGTTCTTAAGAGACCAGATTATTACTGGCTAAAGTTAAGTATGTAGTCAATTCACAAGGATACAGACTAGAAATCCTTGCTACTTAATTTATTACATAATATTATTTGTGGTGCCTGTGGCATATGATTTTAGAATAAATAGGGTTCTATATAAATATAATAATATAGTACTCATACTTAATTAATTAAAATATTTTATACCCAAGTAATAATCTAATATTTTATACAACCATTCAGATTATTTTACTAGTTCTACATACAAATACAAGCTTTTAACTAAATTAGGATAAACGCATCCAAAAGCTCTTTATATAAAAGTAATTCATGCAATATCGTAAAAGGAGTTAAAAGCTTTTAAAGCAAAGTGCTGGTTTAGTGGTGTTTTGATAAGAATGTTGAACTATTCTGTTCTAGTAGTTTATACGAAAAATTTAACCTGACATTTTATGTAACTAGCCGAGGATAAAGAATAGCTTTACACTTAATAAAGGTTCAACGGGCTATGAGATTTTATTCTACTTTGCAACCAATCATAATGAAAAAATAATATACCTCGCCTGCAATTTAAATGGTGGTTAAAAAATATATAATAGATATTGAATCCAGAGAAACAAAAATTTTTATCCTTTAACTTATTTGTTTCTGTTTCAAAAAATTTTGATGTTTTGGTATACATACTACTGAAAAACTTATGTAATGCTATTATTTATACTAATCTACATGTTAATTAAAATATATATAATAATGAACAAGTTTCAATATTGCTAGTAAGTAGAATAAGTAACAATATGACTTAAAATCAAATCAGAGAAAGATTTCTTAAACATCATCACTTCAGTTTATTATTTACGCTAGCGGGTCCTGCCAGATTTTTGAAAGGGAAGAATTACAAACTCAGAAAATTAATTAATTTCTAATAACTATCAACAAAACAGTACAACCTTAAGAAAAATGATATATATTATTCCTTAATCAGAAATACTTGATGGACTGAGCCCAATACATCAACGTCCCGACGGGGAACTTCTGCAAATTAACAGTAATAATGTTTAGGCACAGAAAGAATGGGCCCGTATTTTTTCACTGATTATTAGGGAGACAAATTGCTGATGAGAGTCTAACTTCGAGTTTTACTTTTCTTCTCAATTTGTCTTGATTTACGATAGCATTTAGGAAATTAGAATGTCGTACAAAAAAATCTGCTTGATTTGTTGTTTCCGTTTCAACAAATGTTAACAATGAAAACTTAGAATATATCGAAAATTATGGAATAGTTATGGAAAACAATGAGCGATGAGATGAGAGTTTAATCTAAATATTAAATAAAAAGGTTTTTGGTAGTAAACAAACTAGTAATAGATAATGACATTCTTGAAAAATATACTAGTACAATAGTATTATAACCCGAATATCGTAAAACCCAATTTGCGATATCTTTCAGTAATCTTCTTTTATTCGACGAGGCGACGAGACATGCAAGGCGTTAACCTGATCGTAAGAAATACGTTTTCCCATAACAACATGGCTCTGGCTCATACACTGCACCGTATTGCGTTCGTCGTCTTGAGACATTATATCTCGTTACCCCAGTAATTACATTAGCGTACAACGCCCTTCAAGCAGAAACACAGTAATATTTGCACAGTACTTTTTGTCAGCTGCAACAGGAGCTGTGGTGATACCTGCCTAGACTGTGCGGCGACAGAGACCTATCACCAGTAAATTAATAATATATATAAATTCTCCTTTTGTTTATTCATCAGATAACCATAGAAAAAATAATAAAATAAAGAAATACATTACAGTTAACAGACTCGTCCTTAACATTAGATTTACCAGACCAGTATAATTAACGGGTCCTGCAAGTTCAATATAAAGTTTTTTCTGCATGTAACATTCTCTTTCTGTAATGGTATCATGACTTCTGTAGCTTTAACTAAAAAAAATATTTTATGAACTTTATATTATTTCATATATATTCATAACAAATATATAAGGTTTTGGTAGAAATAGGTATAGTTAAACAGCGGGTAAATCTAGTGTTAAAAAGTACTATTAATTATATAACTGCCCCACAAAAAAGTATAAAACTGTTACTTAATATTTTTTTTTCAAAACATGTAAATTAGCTAAAAACGTTTAGTAACAGTGCAGGGCTCCGGTTTGTCTGTCTAATTAAAAGCTATTTGCAGCCTAAATGGCTCATACATCAACGTCAGAAAGGGACGAATTGCAAATTAGGATTAACAATGTTCCAAAAAGGCAGAATGTTCGAGAATTTCTTTCACTGATAACTACAAAGACAAATAGGGCAGATAAAATACAGAATGAGTATAAACGTTTCTTCACTTATAACATTGCCAGTATAAAAAAAACCATTTTAATTAAAGCGAAGTTAATAACAAATAACCGGTACACGCTTTAGTATCGACAAAGACAAATATTCAATTAAGGTATAATTTATTTATTTAGATATAAATAAAAATGTCTGCGTCGAAACTTTTTCTTATCAAGAAGCCAATTAATTGTTTTAATTTATTTAATTACAACAGAGTCAAAAACTTTGTCAGACATACAATGATTACTCATGAGGAGTAAGGACACTGTAATAATGTTATGTAATTAATAATATGACGTTTCATCATAATTAATTTTTTTTAGATATTACTTCATACTCTTATGGGGTTTTATGCTCAGTCTGCTCGCTACTTGATTAAAATATTTTCGTATCAAACAATGAGGTCTCGTGTAAACATTTGATTTTTTAACAGACCTTAGATAAAGATTTATCATATAGAATTAATAATATACTTGCTTACAACTAAACAAGAAAATATACATTCAAAGTTTTTACCAAGAAAGTAATCGTTTTCAGAACTACAAAAATAATAATTAAATCAACATTAACCAATAAGAAATTATTTAAAGGAAAAATTTGCGGCTACACTTAGAGAAAATTTAGAGGTCAAAAATGTTAAAATAAAAATATCATTATCATCAATAAACTGTTTTAGTTCTTTTAAAATATACTTTCTTTCAACTTTCATTTTTATCAAGTTGTTACTAATAGAAGTTTATTTTAATACAACTCCGTAACACAGAAGGTTATTTAAACTGGTTAAATATATCCTATTCTAAATGTTGTGCTACTGAAAGAGCAGTTCGTACAGAGTGCGCTTGAAAGCCTAGATTGTAGTCCTCAAAGTGACGTGAAAAGACTACATCGCTTTGCTTTGCAGGCAAACACCCTCCTGACTATTTGCTTTGTGAAACAATTCTGACAACTATTGTAGGACCTTTGCCCAAATCAAATGCATATATCGCATGACTTCACATGCTTTACTAATATGTATACAATGTGTAAAATCATTTACTATTATAATAGCGAAAAATATGTGTTACTTTTAAATTTCTGCTTTTCCCTAATATTATTATTCGGGACTTTTTTAACTTATTATTACATCATTTAATACTTATGCTATCTTATCATCTACCATTACAAAACCTGTACATACATATATGTGTATATAGTCATATTTACGTACTAGTGATAGTACATATTCTTTGAAAATATATTATAAACTTATTTCTAACTAATTCACGTTTTATTAACTCGTAAAATATAAGCGTTATTATTTTAGAATTTATTCTTTTGAATATCTTCTTCTTACTCGCTGCTTTAACTATCGGTTAATTATTTTACTGATACGGAATTTCGAGGTATTCTATATGTACAGCTTAATCACTTAAGATCTGCGATTAATGATTAACCCTTTCGGGACGGAATTTGTTTTGCTTGTATACAAATCTTTTAATTTGTTAAATTGTTTTAATAGGTTTAAATTGGTGATACAAAATAGTGAAATTTTTTCTGGAATCGTAAATCCTTTAGAAGGACATACGAGTAGAAATACGAGTAGATTCAATTTACATGAACTTTTGGGACAAATAGGTGCCACCAAAATTTTTTGAAATATTGTGGGACACATAGATCCCCGCAGTCCCGAAAGAGTTAATATAGTGTAAATATTTAATAATTTGTACTATGAAATAGTAGAAGATCATTATTATCATTTCAACCGATGAAAGTCAACTTGTACATGGGTCTCTAGCAAATAGGAAATATTGTTAATTAATTCTCCATGTCACAATATACACGGATACATATACATACATGGATGGCGCCAACTTCCATTAATAAACAATAACTTTCTTATATCATCGTAATATGTCCAGCCGTGAACTGCCATGGGTTGATAATGATGTCATCGTAAGTCTAACATTGATGAAAGCAGAATGAAAAACTGAAGTAGTATGGCGTTAAAAACATATTTCATAACTTGTTACTAACTCCGTGTTTTAATATCAAAGTATATCTTTGCAATTAAATTATATAAAGTCATAAATAATCTTAGTAAATATTGTCCTGTTATAACAATGATTGATAATTGTAAACAAAAACTATAATTAATTTTGCATTCCATCTTTACTACGACTTCAGTGCTAAAAGTTTTGGGAACATACATAT
>DWLS01001575.1:0-21147 GCA_018246255.1 Pachliopta kotzebuea | reverse complement strand
GATGAAGCTTTCACGGCCATAATAGTGGCCGAAAGCATCGACATCACCCGAAAAAAAAAGAGCATGGTGAGTGTTTAGTTTCCGCTACTCACCAATAGACGGTGCTGCTTATTAATTAAAATGCCTTAAAGAGATTTTTAGTTTAGTTACTTGGTAAGGGTGATTATTGTGGTAGTAACAGCTCTTTCAAGATGTACGTCAAGTGTTAATAAAGTGTATTGTGCAAGTGTGACTGTTTTCGTACCTACCTACCTACGTAGTTTTATGTACAGTGAGAGATGTTCCAAAATATTCCTCTATTGAAGGAATCCAATGTGTCAAACAGTGGACGACTATCATCTAACGAAATAGTGAAATATATTTCATACAATAATTTCAGATTCAGAAACACGTTTATATGTTGACCATTCTCAATATACTTACTAGGGCCAAAGACCTGGACATATCCACAAATATATTCGCAAATATGTAATAATATTAACTCTATAAGAATTAACCTCAATACTTCATCCTTTGGTTCCCCAAAGATTTCTGTGGTATTCTTGGAGTGAAGTGGTTTTTTCTTTCACCTTTAAATTTTTATTGTTTTTAGTTTCTTTATCAAATGTTTCATTTCTGTAAACATCCTTATTTAAACGACAATGTCCGTCCGTCAACTATTTTCAATTTGGAGAACTACAATGAGTAGGAGCTGGTGCTGAAATTTGTCATACAGACAGATCTCACTTAGATAAGATCAGAGCCATCGGAATTTTGTTGGTATGTGGTCGAGTTGTCGAGTTGTGGGTGCACAAAGTTTCACAATTTTGTATGGGCCACTTGTTACTTTTAAGTTATAATGTTTTTTGTTTGTATATTGATTGTATCTGTCTTGGTTGAATGTACATTGTTTATAGTCTTTTTCTAACATTTACTATCTACCGGTGATAAAAATGGCTCTTATTAATAGCAACAAGTAATTTTTAAAAATAAAATAAAATATTATAATCTATTTGTATAACATATCTAACTTAAGTTACAACAAAAGACCGTTAGTAATACTAATAATACTAAACAGGTAACAGTTGTTTAACATTCAAGTAAACAATTGTAAAAGCACAACCGGAACGTTACAACTTTAGGTATTCTGAGCCTTCGGTTCCGGTTAACTTCGTCCGGTTAAACGTACGCGGTCAGTTAAAAACAAAGTTTAAATTGACTACGTCCAGCGATCAGGAATTACTAGCGGTAGAACTAATTGGTAGAACATTTGGCAAACAGAATAATATTTGTGTTTGCCAAACAATCAAACTTAAATAATGCTTAGTATGATTAAACCTTCAGCTTATGGTAAGTGATACGCTTGCCCATAACACAGAGCTAGTTATTACTGTATATACAGCTACAGATTGCGCTCGTCGCTTTAAGCTACATAGTATTAAGCCGCGTTACCCCAGTAATTTCAGTAACTACAGCACCCTTCAAATTAACACAATAATGTTCGTACAGTACTTTTTGTCGGCTGCAATAGGAACTGCGGTGGTACCTGGATGGTCTCTACCAGTAGTAAATTATTTATGAACAGCTATAGTAGTAATGATCTGAGGTCTCCAATCCATTCAAAGTAGATATTACCACACCATCTTAAGACATGTCTCAAGGAGATGAGCTTCTGGTATCGTATAATCATTCTACGATCTTATTATTTTGGATTTTTTAATGGACAAGACGAGTAAGCTGATCACCTAACATTAAGTGATACGCTTGCACATAGCATTGCACTAGTCACTTCGAAACATGTGTTAAGTTTCGTTACCCCAGTAATTTCACTAGCATACAGCAAAGCAAATACAGTAGTATTCACACAGTACTGTTCATCGGCTGCGATAGGAGCTGCGGAGGTACCTAACTAAGAGTAAGAAATTGTAATATTTCCTCAAGTATAATATTAGACAGCTGTCTAGTAACTTAATGTTTGGCCGAGTTTTAACTTGAACAAGTCGTCCGAGCAAGTTCATATCGCCGTTTACTTGTTCTATTGTATCACTTGATATATCGCGACCCGCTTGGGTGAGGATGCTGAACGTCTCCTATTAAAGACTAGTATACACTGTGATTCATCATCATCATCATCCGATAAACGCCCACCGCTGGACATAGGCCTCCCTCAAACATCTCCACTCCTCTCTCTACAGCACTACATTGCGCTCGTTGCCTTGAAACAAATGTTAAGTCTCGTTACCTCAGTAATATCACTAGCTACAGTACCCTCCAAATTGGAACATAGTAATGTTATCACAGTACTGTTTGTCGGCTGCAATAGGAGCAGTGACTCCAACAACAGAGACCTACTACCAGTAAGTACTTATTATAAGCTCGACATTGCATAGGTCATTACTTTTTATGACCAAAGCAAATTTGAAGCAGTACCTACTCTAGATAGGAATTGAATAAAGTTCTAAGGACAGATCTAAGAGCAATAATAACCTCACCAGCGTAAACTTCGTGAGGCATTATACCAGCAGGGTCTGGTGGTATGACCATAGCATCAGTCTAAAAATAGACTGAAGTCTTAGTCTCAATAGCTCCAAAAAGAATGTGAGACGGAAGTTGGGAAGACCGCAGCGTCAATATATATATAACAGTAGTATTACTATATACTATATATAATATGTAATACATTTTTTTCATACAAACGTCCTTTCCTCTTACTCTAGGCCAAGTACCTACTTCTGTATGAAAGATCCATTCATACAATTTTCGCTAATGTAATCTACTCTTTACCCTATTCCCTATTTGCTTAATATAATATATTCAACTGCATACTAGTAAGTACAAATAACTACTACTACAACTACTGTACGGTTCAGCCGGTAATCAATAAACATTTGGATGCCGGTTAAGCCAGATAACTGCTGATCCAGCCTCCATCCATCAATAAAGGATTAATTGATTTATTGCACTCTGTGGCATATTCACTTTAAATTTATTATACTCGATCCCGAATACGGAAGTTAACAGTGTGAAACTTTGATTAAAATAAATACTCACGTAATTATTAGTGATATTATTAATTGTGCTAAGCAAAGTTTAAGACCTTAGAAACACTCGATGGTGTTGTCAATATACTAAGGATTAAGGTAGTGAAGCGACTTGTCTATCATTCATTGGGTAAGGCCTATGTGTTGAATTGATAATGATGGTGATGAAGTAACTTAATATTTGAGATGTTTACTTAATATCAAGTGATGGTTTAATCGTGATTTCATAAACTACTGCCTTCAAGATATGGATACTGTAACGGTAACTACCTAAACGGTCTCCGACAAGGTACTACCATTACCAATAAACTTCAAGCTATTGTATAGTGTAACTGATCGTGTTAAGTATCACGTTTTAAGTTCAACACTTAACACTTTCAGTTACTGTCCTCGTTTCAGTCATAAAACAGCGAAATTTCAGCTTTAATTTTGGCAAACGTAATTCTGGAGTTAAAGAGTTCTTTAATAATGCATCTGCACTCCTCGACTACTGGCGGCGAGAGGGCAATGGTATTTTACATGCAAATGAAAGCCTCCTCATCCTCCCCTCCACCCCTCTGCCCCTTGCAATGAAACGGCTGTATTTGTCGACGCATCTGTTTGTCCACTTTAACTGCTCAAAGTACTTTCATGTTTAGTAATCTACTTGTATTACACTACTTGAGATTCTTTGTAAGGAAAAGCTCGTCAGAGTTAAGTTACTAACAGACCGGAAGTACAGTTGTAATTTCCCATTGTCACCGTACAGTGATCGTTATAAATGATATAAAGGTATGTATGAGTAGTTTATAACTTAGTTTAACCTCGTCTCTATTTCTATGCCTTTCAAAGAACTCGCCGCTTTATGTTATAGAAAAGGTCAGTAGGTCAACACAGTACTGCCCTGAAGTCTCGATAAGAATAGGTCTAAAGTAGTCACCTGTCGTAGAAAGCAACTGAAAGGGTCTTTGGGTTTATTGATATGAGATTTGGGGTCCTCATTGTCCTCTTAGCGAGCATATGGTAGACAACAAATATGAAATGATCACATGTCTGTTGTTGCATAGTAAGGGTCCTAAAGTAACGGTCCTTCTTAAGTAATGTTTAGCTTATTAATAGCTCAGGTAGGTACATATGAATTCTTTACGTAATCTAAAGGATTCTCATATTGATCTATAAACGACAACCAAAGGTGTTTTAATTGGTACAAAACCCGCAACCTTTTAATTGTTTCTGATGGTGATACGGCTGTTCATGTTAATGTGGTATTTACCTTTATAATTATACTTGTCAACATAATACTTAACCGTCCTTTCATAAATATTTTAATAAACTTAAAAATGCTTAAATATATTAAATACAATTTATACTTGCAAAAATACATAGTTGATTCACAAAGCAGTTTCTTCGTAAACAAATCGTAAGTGAAAGTTAGTATTTTATGCAAACAAATCTCAAAGGCTTTTACGAAATTTTTGTAGCCCCCGTCGAACTATAGCGAAAGGTGCTCGAGCTCGAAATCGAATAAGAAAGCCTTCGGGCGGCTTCCAATAAAGTTTTAAGAGCCGAGGGTCGCTTTTTTACTATTTAATATTACATGTTCAAGCCTCCTCTCACCGCACTGTCCGACATTTCTGAGCTTCTTTCGCGATGGTGAACTAGCTTCAATATCTAGTGGTAACACATATTAAGTTATTATAATAATATGTAAACGAATTATATTTTTATTAAACTAGTAATAATTAATCTAACTTAAAAAAACATACACGTGATTGTTACTCATGAATATGCTAAATGTTCAGTAAAATACAAACGGATTTCATTTTAACTACAAAGTTTGCCTGCACTTTTGTGCAAAAAACAAAACTCGCAACTTAACCTCAAACGTCTGTAATATTAACGGTGAATTTTATAACTTGAGAGATGGTAATTAATTTTTCCACTTCGAAAGTCTTCGAGTGCCACTTCCGTTAAAATCTTATTCTCTTCCGGAATAATTTTATAATTTATGGATATCAAGGAGTGAAATGGTTTTTAATTAAAACTCACTGATTCTGATTTTATCAAAACAAACTAAATAGCTAATTACTAGAATAATTTATGCTGCTATTATAAGAAATTAAATATATTTTACTACCATATTACCAAAAAAATATATGAGGTATAAATAGTATCCTAGTAGCTTGAGATATTATACAACCAGAAAGAGTAAATCGTCAGGATTAAAGTGATAAATGGTCACGATCCCCAGACATGAAGAATATGACTTATAAATAGGATATATGCTGAGGTTTTCCTTCATTTTTGTCAAGATTTTCACTACAAACTAAAGCTTTTCCTGATTAGGTTTAACTGCTATACTTTTCACACTTTGTTTGCGTAATGGTGTTACGGTGGAAAAGGTTATAGAGAAAGATGCATTTTCCAGAAATTTTTCCCTTTTCCCTCTCGAAAACTATATTCACTATACACTCTATCAATACGATGGAGGATGTACGAATTGTCACTCGAAAACATTTTTATTTACGATCAATAACAACTCAACGAAGTCTCAATGGCTGCACAAACAATTGCGCCTGTTGAAATAAATTAGCAATATTATTCATTCATGCAGATTCCATCAAATTAATGCAGTAAATTGAAATTAAATTTATAATTCAGAATATACCTTAACGAATTATTCAATAAAATATATTAATGTCAATATTATTTTTACTGGATTACTGCTCCCGTTTACATCAATGAATTGGGATAAACTTTATTGTCCTTGGCTTTAAAATGCGTTGTCATAAAAAATATTGATTTTTTATTTCAAAGCTAGGAGCATACCGTGACAATTGTGTTTTAAGCAATGTAAAGTAAGAGGTTTTGTGTATTTTTACAAATACTAATAGTTTGCACATAAAGGAGAGAAAACATAAGTTTGCTGTAAAATCTGGAAATTTCAATAGAAATTACGATTTCGATATTTTATAAGAATTAATGGGGTTTCATACCTGTTCGGTATAGTTACATTCCTATATGGCGGTAGTTGCACCCATATTTTTATTCTTCTCTCCTCGCATCAGCGGGTAGTGGTGAAATACTTTCGCCAATCAGATGGCCGTATCGGCTGGTGCGAGGGGAGAGGGACGGACAGCGACCGCGCGATGAGTTGGTTGTACGAAGTCGTTTTCGGAGTGACATCGCGCGGTGACTAGGTCGAACACGAGTTATTTTACGGAGTCGCCACGGTCGCCTAGTGCCGCAGTCCAGTTGCGAGTCCTATTAGTCCTCCTGTGTTTGTGTGCGCTGCTACGGGGAGCGACCTGCAGCCCTACACGCTGCAGTGGAAGGGCATCACTCGCGCGCCCAGTGTTTGACTTGGACAGACTGACGATTGACCCTTGACCGACTGACTAATAACTTTGAAGACCTGCGAGCGGCGGAGCTGACGGCGAGTGGGGTAAGTACACGCACGCATACGTAAATATCGGTGAACCTTGTGCCGCGGGCTCCCGAACCCGTACTTGTTCGGCACAATACCATTTTATCCATTAACACCAATAATTGGTATTGACAAATTATGCATTTTGTACAAGCGAGCTGATTGGCAAATCAAAAAGCTTTCGAGCTTTTGAATAAACAGCGTTAATTACTTCAGTAATAACGTCACGCTTATCAGCTCCAATCAGCGCATTGCGCTGCGTTGTAGATTCAAACCAGTTTGTCATGCAATAATATAGTATTTTATGCTGGTGATAGGTCTCTGCCTAAAACTTAGGTACAATGGCGTGCAAGTAGTTCTATTTCAATTTGAAGCTGTAGCGATTGAAATTACTGGGGTAACGTTAATTGAGGCTTATAACTCAAGACGATAAATACAATGTGGTTCAATGTATACTAAATACCGCCACATTGTTATAGGCAGGCATTACTTACTATCATGTGAATGTTTATCAATAATCCCCACTACGAGATGAGATCTTATTAAGGACCAATTCAGTAAAAACAGCTTGATACGCTTCCGTATAACAATGAGCTGGTTATGATATTTACACTATACCAACGCCTTCAATATACCCTTTGCTACACCTACCTCATAACCTTACTTTTTTTCCCTAAGCAAAGGATCATAAAAATCTCCATCAACAAACTAATTAAGATATTTACATTGCACCAATTTTTGCTAAAAACAGTAAAGTAAAGTTATATTATACGTATATATATATAAATTGTATATTGTTGAAACCAAACAACAGTAATGAATCAGAATAAACGTTAAACATAGTAATCATTTCGGAACGAATGCCGGTTTAATTGGTTCAACGGTCGTATGTTTCATCGAAGAGACAGTGAGAGGGAGAGGGGAGAGGGAGGAGAGGTGAGGAATTAACATTTTCCTGTCAGAGAAATTAACTTTGCAATCGCGGTCAAAATCCGATTGGAATTACAATACGCCCAAACAATTCAGCGACTTCCGAATCCTGGACCTTATCGACAATTGAGTGACATGGGACGAATCAGCTCAGACCGCATCTGCAAACAAAAGTGCCTTTAGCAAGGCCTCTATTATCGTTTAAATGGCAGTAAGAGTTCCATTGAAATCGGTTCAGCCATTCCTAATATCACAAGTAATAGACACACATACGTCGTATTCAGCGTATATTTCCATTTCTGTATACATAAATTTTATTATATTAACAAATAATATAACTTTAACATAATATAGTTAATAAATAGAGAGCCCATTTTATGTTCCCACAGCTAGGATTTAAAGCTTCCCACAATGACCAAGTTTGTATTTTGGGAGATTTTACGTGTATGAAAGTTGTTCTTATTGAAACATATTGTTTTGTCACAATCTTACGTTTGATATAACCTTAAGCTTAAAGGAATCGAACCTGGATCTCTTCAACACGACCTTGCAAAGTAAATTATTAGTCTAATATAAGCTAATACTGCGGATCTCAATTATCATCAGTAACTAGAAATTATCATTCCCAACCGTGTTTGTGTTTGTCACAGATTTAGTGCCGTCATTTGTGTAATTATTCTAATGGAGATTTATACCTAACAATCCAATCGTTGGCAACCCGGATTCGAACCTCGGTATACTAGAAAAAAGGCATTCATCATCATTACTTCAAGTGATGAAGAACTTTACTATACAATATATGAGGGTTGAAGTATTTTTACATCTCCATAACATATCCAGCTTCGTTGTGAATTACCATCACGTGAAAATTAATGTTATTACGTAACTAAGTTATCTGTCAACTCACACTTGGCCAGAGAGAGAGAGAGAAATATAAATAGCCTTTTTCACCTCTTTATTAAAGGACTTAAGTCCATTGTATGTATGGTTGTAAATGTCAATTTAAACTTGATAATATATTAATGAAGAAAAGCTTGGTATTTAATCAATGTATTCCTCTATATTTATAGGTTATGCGTTTTGCATGTAGACCTTACGGGAACTATTGTACTATAAAATATTTGTAAATTGATATAACGTTAACTTGAATTAACTTTAACCGCGATATTTACTTTCATTGTGACTAAAGCACCATGGCGGCGCGCCAGCACTGCGACGATGTGAACAGTTCCCTGACGCGAATTCAGATGGACAGGCGATTTTAAGCGCTTTAGATTGCTTAAAAGCTTACACACACCACTTTAAGTTAGAATTTCAGTAATAAAATAGAAAAACAGTAAAAAAGATATTTTTCAGTAGGCAATAACCCAAATATTACAGTAAGATACAAGCTGTCAATTACTATAAAGGTAATGTAATTTTGGATAAGCAAGAGGCTTCACAAATGTATTACGAGATCCAAAGCAACCTCATCTGCTTGTAGTGTAGCCTGATAATTAACAAACGAAGCTCTAGCTACCCACCAACCCGTATTGGGCCAGTTTGTTGGGAGACGGCCCAAACCCCCCTATTATTGCAAGAAGTCATATAGTATAGTAATCGATTAATAATGAGGTTAAGGTAATTTTAGATATTTTTATTTTATAAAAAGGTGGAGGAGGGTTATCAAAAGACACTATGTTCAAAGCTTCTTTGTATATACAAACCTAAATCCGTTCGGCGGTCTTTTGTTAAGAAAATGAAGCTCTGGATTCATCTGCGAAACGCACTAATGTCCTTCTTAGATTTAGCTTGGTATATGCTGTGTAAGTGTCTGGTCGTTCTTAGGATATTTATTATAACAAATATGAGGCCTTATCGCAATAGCCACCTCCCAAACATAAATAATCAGCAAATTCAAAGACCATTTTAGTCTAATTTTTCAACGGGCAGAGTCAATAATAACCGGTGTCTATAACTTCACTATATCTATATTAAGGTCACTTTGTGACTGTAGACAGTTGCCGACACAAAAGCAAAGCAATCCAGGTTGATGGGTACGTAATAATGAAAGAAGTGTACACCCCCGCGACACTTAAAAAAAAACTACTTGCTCATCGCGTGCGCGGGGCCCAAGTTGCCCCGCTCATGTGGGAATTGAGGCTGCCGCCGGCAATGCATACTAAAGTGAGCCGACATGTTACAATCTCTGCATGAAAGGGGATGGAATACTATTTTTTTAACCCCCGCCCTTAAAAGAGAAGTGCTTTTAAGTTTATCACGCGTATACCATACATGATGTTGGAGATCCTTGAAGGTGACGACAGCTTTGATCAGCAATAGACCGTCTTCCAAATTATGTGTCTATAGAGTAGTAACTGAGATACGGCGCAGATTTAAAGTACTTTTTAATATTCTGGTTAAAAAAATAGTGGCCGTAAATAAAAAAAAAATTCCTACATTTATTTTTTTTATTACCACATAATTTGGCACTTATTAAGATGGTATACACAACACCACATCGCACATCGCCTCTAGACATTCAGTGTTGTCTCGTTACCCCAGTAATTTCACTAGCATACAACACCCTTCAAACTGGAACACAGTAATATTTACACAGTACTGTTTATCGGCTGCAATAGGAGCTGCGGTGATACCTACCATTAGAGAAATTCTCCGGCAAGAGACTTACCACCAGTGAAATGTTTCATCATCATAATCATTGATCAATGTTATCTGTTAATCTTAATCATTAGAAAGAACTAGGTTAGATTTGCAATGTGAACTGGGCGGTCTAAACCTACTACTTAGGTCTCAAAATCGAACTAGATACCTCCGTTATACAAGGTTTGTAGCTTCACCATCTTCTACTTTATTGTTAAATAAAATCATGTGATATCTAATCAATAAAAGAGTAAAAGATTAAGGTTCCTTCTACTGTAGTGTTATTGATCGTAGGGTAATGTTTATTTCAGTCAATCCAAAATTATTTTTTTTAATAACACATAAAATTAGGTGTACTAGGCGACTTAACGCCTATGATCATTCTCTGTCAGTCAACCAAGGAAATGTGAAAGTAGATATTTAAAACATAAACGAAATTTGTTAATATATATATTTATATATACATACACTACTATATATAAATACATATGAAGACAAATATATATGTATAAACATATGAAAATACTTAAATAAATATATACAAAACGAACCGATTTCATTATTCTAAATACATTTTCATCTTTTCACCAGCCTGAAAATATCTTGATATATATAAGTCAATAACTAATTTCTTGATAAAAGTTCATGGTTTATTAAATAGTAATAAAAATGGGATGTAAAGGATCCCACACACCACCTCACAAGACACAAGACAACTTCATCTACTCGTGGTGCAGCCTCCAACTAGTCTCAGGCTCCCCATCGATCCGCATTGGGCCAGCGTGATGGTATGCATCCCAACTATACCCACTACTGGGGCAGGCCTATCTCCAGCAGTGGGCGTCTAACTGATAATGAGGAAGTTGTAATAAATAAACAGGAAATAGTCCCAAGAATTCATACTGATAGTTTAAAAAACTTAATATAATGTGAATTAGTTACAAATAAGTTTATAATATATTGTCAAAGAATATGTACTGTAATAAATAATATAAATAAGAACATATGAATGTGACTATATACACATATGTATATGTACATTTTTTGTTATGGTAGATGATAACATAGCATAAGTATTAAGTGATGTAAATATAAGTTAAAAAAGCCTTGAATAATAATATCAGTGAAAAGCAGTGATTATAAAAAGAAAAGTAGTAATAAAACAACAGATTAAAAATATTACTTTCTTTATTAATTATAAATGTAACAATTTTATTTTAACATTAAATACAATACGCGTTTTATTTACAAAAGAAAATAGTTTACACGAACTGTATACATTGTGCGACACGAGGTGACAGTTCTCACGATATGTTACAAACAAAAACAAAATCATAAATAAGACAGTAATCATTTCTATTAACATCATCATCGCTGATCACCGTAGAACATATCACCCAATCAATAAACAAGCAAAGATTGATAATTACAGTGAAATGACTGGGGTAACGAGACTAAACATATATCTAATGACGAACTTAATATGGTGTACATACCATATTAACCAGCGTCATATTATAGGTAAGCGTATCACTTACCATTAAGTGAACGCCTTTCTAGTCTCATCACCTCGTGAAAAAAAACTTATTTGAAAATAAGCCTGAAGAGCTTTGGTATCTAAATGCATCAAAAACGCTGAACTCATCAATTTCAATAAACAAAAAGCTAAATTAATTGTTCCAAACTTATCAAAGCTAAGTAAGAGGTTTAGTTGTTAAGAAATTTTTAAAGACAAAATTCTCTGAGTGTCTTATATACTCATACTAAATAGGGGTGTAAAGAGACAACTCACGGGACCCAAGCCATCCATTTGCTAGTGGTGCACCCTTCTAATCAACAAACGAGGCTCTGGCTCCCCTCCAATTTGGGCCAGCGTGGTGGGAGATGGCTCAAATCCATCCACTATTGGAGAAAGCCAATGACCAGCTGTGGACATCTATCGGCCGATGTAGATGCGAAAGTAGTCCGCAAGGAACACAACAAGAATTAATTTAAAATTGATAACTAAAAAATCAAATTTATATTATAAAATAAAAATTCATTAATCTAAAAATTTTCATTGTAACATTTCATAAATGAATATTTATTAATTAATAAATCATTGAACGCGGTCTCTATCAATTATTAATAAAAGAACATCATTAAAATTTATTATCTGTAATATAAAAATTCAATTATAAAATTCACTTATCCATCATTATTATTATTGAGAAATTCGATTAAAATTATTTATTAAAAAAATTTATTTATTTTTATTACACAATTGATCCGATTTAATTGATGATGAAACGTTCACAATTATTACTAACAGTTTGTTTGTCTATGCGACACGTTTGTATTTATTATCTGTAGTATCACGTGGGCGGCGCGGCGGCGTGTTCGTTACCTGGGCGTTTCCACGTCCGCCCTCACCAACATCCTCCTCGGCCCGGAGTACCCGTACCCGGCCTCCTCCTCGACACCATAGAAATACACGCTCCTGTTAGGATACACTTTAGTCTTGCACTCCACTGACGAACCCAAGTTCCTCGGGAGCGTCTTCGACCCGCTGCTCCTGAACTCGCTTTTGAGGTAATAGTCGTATATCAGTTTCGGTCCTTCGTCAAAGTGTTTGCTGTAGTAACCGTCGTAGTCGTCGAAGGTGACGCTTTTAGTGAAATCCCAGCGGCAACCGGGGGGCCGGCGGAGGCCGTCGGGCCGGGCCCTCGGCTCCTCGGGCGCGTCGTCGCTCCAGGAGTCGGGGGGCGTCGGGGCCCACGGCGGGGGCCCCGGATGTCAGCCTCAGCGAATCGGCTTGGAGACTATGATTACGTCTGGGGCGGAGCGCGTGGTCTCAGCGCTGATCGGCCGGCGATCAGAAATCTTTTTCACTAATAAAAAATATTTAATTCAAACAACAACCTGTAAAGTTACTGAGGTAACAAGATAAAATCTAATTTCTCAATGTGATTTAGTGTATATAATATCCTAATTACTTACACATTTTATAGTCCTGCTTCTGTGGCTTCTGCTTCATTAGTTCTATTGTTATTTGCGATGTGTTCGTCTGAGGTGGTGGTGAGGATGGTCGCACTATGGTCGCGCCGGAGTATCCGAAGGTGGAAAATCCCCTGCTGTTGGTAGTGCCGGAACCTATCAACAATAATATTATAAATAACATAACAGTTCCCATAAAAGTAATTAAATAGCTGCTGCTTTGGTTAACTGCTTGCCTAATAATACTTGAAGTCCCTAGTTTAATTCCGTCTGGTTGTCAGAAACAACAACCTACAATACAATTTCAATTCGTGATGATCACAGTGTAGAAATGATAATCAGTATAACGACACACGAATAGAAATTGTTACGAACCATCAGAACTAGGTGGAGCCTCCTGGAACAGACTTTCCCTCGTCTGGCAACCGGATTCCTTAGTATCAGGCGCTCCTACTGATGCGTCCCTTATCTCTTTCCGCTCTTCGCTTTCCTTCATTCTGCTTCTAATAGACTCCTCCTTCTTACTTAAATCGCTTCTCCTGGATCTGCCGTTTCGTTCTATACGGATGTCCTCCGTCTGCACCGGCACGCTATCCACGTCTTTCCTCCACGGCTCATCGTCCAGGTCTAAATGTGTCTCTTGAACAAAATCTGATTCAATGCTGCTTTGCTAGAAGAACATAACTTATTTTTCAAAAAATTCTGAATTTATTATCAGACACTAAGGATGTTTAGACAGGGTTGGAGATAGTTGTTAATATAGACGTTAGTTATATCACCACAATGCTACATCTAGTGTGAAGAGACTTTGTTCTAGGTTAAAAGGCTACAGCAGGAGTTACAGAATTATTCAAAGTTGGTAATTCTCCTCATAAAGATCATATCCTGCTTATTTCTTCTCTATAAATTTTAGAACTGTATCAATCTGAACTGATCATAGGAGAAATGTCGTTACTACTCACTTTACGTTGGGAATACTTCCGTTGTTTCTTGTACATCTCGTTTGTGTGATTCTCTCTCTCCAAGCTGGCTCGGGGCTCGCTGTCTCTCTGCAAGCGTTTAGCGTCTAAAGTCAGCCGGCTGCTGACCAGGCTGTCCAGGCGATCCTCGCAAGACTGTCTGATGTGCTCCTAGAAAATAAATCTAGGTGGAATCGGGAGTAACTACGAAAAAATTTAAATTCCTTTAACCCTCCGAAAGCAAATCTTTTATTAACTTGGGCAAATGTGAAACATATGCCTTTTGACCATTTTTTAACTTTTTTGGACTTCAAGTCGTAGGTGTAGCCTAATTAATAAGCTACTAGGACAATTTTATTTTAGGCTTTAGGCAAGTCGACTATTTTATGCTTAAGGCAAGTGGACTTGGAAGGATTAATCGGATAAGACATATCACTTATAATTAAAGACCTTTCTGCTGGGACTCTTATCATCATCAACAGCTTGCTGCAGTTCACTGTTGGACATAGGCTTTTCCCAAGGAATGCCATTTAGCCCGATCTTCTAGCTCGGAATCTAAAGAATCTCACCTCTAAAATATAGCAATTAAGAGAAGATAGCAGATTAATCATTTACCTTGATGATTTTGTGGTCCTGATACAATTTCCTTATACATTTGAATACGAACACGAAACTCATACCGGAGAGTATTAATGAGAATATGACGAGAATCACAATGATGTGGAGTTTGCTGATCATAGACTCGGTCGTGTCCTGAAAAGAGAGAGACGTATGTATGATCATAATTATTATATTCTGGAAGTACTTCCTTCCGTGAAACACTTAGAACGACCTCTGGATATATATTCGATCTTTTTAGTAGTAGCATTGATAGCCATTTATGTCAGGTTACTGTGGAGGAGTACATCTTCCCTATAATGAGCTTAAGATCCTACAGTTCTGTTACAAACCACTGGAGATACTTCGCGAGTAAAAAATTCTATCTGGTCTTGAAGAGCTTGGGTATGATACATTAATTACAGAGCCTTTTAATTTTGATACTTTAATAGTATTAGACCTCAGTGCTGTAAGCAGAATGACAGCACGAATAAGCCACTTTCGAGAAAATCATCATCATATGGTCTCTGTAGATCTATGGTGATAATTGTGGGTCGAAAGTTGGTCCCTAATCTGATCATTCACCTTGCAGTTCTCCTCATCCGCTTTCAGTCTGCAGTGTGCGTAATCATCGCAGACTAATTTCGCGTCTATGCAAGTATTGTCGCCGCAGTGGAACTCCGTCGCGCTGCATTTCTCTAGCAAGAAAAAAGAGAGATAATGAAACGAGAAAACAAGATGTTATTCATAGCAAAATATCAATTTCCTTCTTTAGTCCCAACAGACAAGGTATTGCTTCTTTAAGTGTTTCTGATGGTACATTTTCTTGCTGGTGATAATCTAGATAGGTACGACCAACAGTAGCTTGCAAATATTATTGTTTTCCAGTTAGAAGATCATGAACTACCGGATACTGGTCACTGACGGGTAAGAAATGATATACCATCAAATGAGTTCTTACCCGCCTTATCTGTTTCCGTTAAATATATAGATCAATAACTTCTGAATTAAAATCGGTTCATCCGTTGAACCTTCAATTTGGTTGGGTAGGTTATGAAATGTTTGAGATACGCACCATCCCTGTTGGGGTCCAAACTTCTGAAAGCTGTATAGCGGGCGCTGAACTGAGATTCTTTGCCGGAACTGGTCGCGTACAGGCGCACGTACATTATGTTACCTTGGTCGTTGCCGTCGGAGTCTTTAGTCGTCACTGGATTCGCTATCGAACCGCAGTAATATGCCAACCTTTCAAACAAATTATATGAAATTATAATATCTACATATGCAACACTTAAACTTCCCACTGCTGGGATTGTAGGCATTCCCACACAAGAGTCCAATACATTTAACCAACATAGGCCTAGTGACAATTGTTAGATGTTACATATCCATGAAATCTATTGTTTTAGGAGCATATCGGGTTTCTCCATCAGCTTAGTGGGAATCGAACTTACGACTCTTCAAGACGTATGTCCATAGATGCAAGTTTCATCTTGTTAGGAGACTTGTAGTAGTTCTTTACACCATTACCTGTACTTCTCTTCAGTCTTGTGCCCAAACACCTGGACCGCGTTGTGTTCGCACTCGTTCGGTTTTTGTAGGCTGTAATACGTGAAGTTGAGGTATATCTAAAAAAAATTAACAAGTTATTGCAATTATTTCTTTCTTAGTTATTTCTATGTTCTAAATCTAGATCTAATTTAGTAAACCAAATTGATAAATTTACAACACTCAAAATTAAGTCTCGATAGACTCTTCAATTCAAACTCCGTAACAAAGAAATTATCGAACTTCTTTGTTACGGAGTAGAAGAAATTGTTATTTGTCCTTAAATATCTTTAGATCTTCTATTTTTAGGTTGACAAACAGAGAAACAGTTCACGTGATATTTATTGATCATCTCTAATGGACAGCCGCAGTACTAGGAAGTACGCAGAGGAATGCTTATTTTAGGGAAAATATATTCTTTTGCATTTCCCAAACCAAGTCATACGTACAACTGAATGGATTGGTGTGGCAATTTTTTGATATGGTCTACATTTAGCGATGGGCTACTGTCGGCTGATGATGATCAAGGTTGAAGGTCTAACACTGCTTGGAGATAAAAATAACTGCTGCGGTATGATGATTTTTCTGTGGAATGTATACCCACTAATACCCTTGAAGTCTTAGCTTTTAATATAAAGACATTCTTGAACTCATGTAATGGATAATTAGATTCCACTTCAAAGGTTCATTGACCCGAAGACACTTCTGCAATAGACTAAGGTTCTTCTAGTTCTGTCATGATGGTCTTATCCAGATTATCTCCAACAAGAGACTGCTAGGTAGAGAGCGTAAAATCAGTAATATCCCGTTATAAATTATTTCATTCAATCTCATACCTTTGTGTTTTTATCGGTCTCGATCCTCCAGAGGACGTCCAGGGTGTGACCCTCGCTCCCTCTCTTGCAGTCATCTCCGATCTCCTTCGAATCGATTATACCTTGAGGACCTGATAAGTTTTTGAAACAGCTGTCTGGGATTTTATCTGAAAGATAATTGCAGCTGTACCGAGGTACCGGTTGTTTTTGATGTATCCGTGGATTTATTAACATCAGATTTTTGGGGGTTGGCAGTGATGGTGAAGGTGACGTCGATAGCTTATATTCCTATAGAAATGAAGTACTCACTCTTACTCATACTACACTCTTAGTCTTTCTCCAGTCGACACTATTATAGGATCAGGATCAAAGGCGATAGTGACATATACAACTCTTCTTACTACCCCCTTGATTAACTTAACTTTATTCAAGTTATATTAAGTTATTGGTCAGTACTTACGGCTGTTGCTTGGCGACTGTATAATATCCACTGTTATGTGAAACCCCTCGTACTCTATGGTACCATCCGAGTGGAACTTCAGCCAGGCGAATGGTCCCGTGGTGGTGATCTGTGGTGGGAAGGTTTCTCCGCAGAACTTGCCCAGGCTGTTCGCGTAACCTTTCTCACCGTCCCGGATCTAGAAAGCATATATTTAATAATCTAAAACTTGTCTAGATTTAAATTATAATGCCTGACTTTGATTATGACATGTGCCTTTTTAAAGGTCTAAGGTTTGTTTAAAAATAAAGCGCTTCTGAGGATGTTGGTTTTAAGAGGGGTAAAACCGTCCAGGTCAGGACCACCGCAGTTTGGGTGGTGTAGTAAAATTACTGTACGAATGAGACTACACCTTACGTTTCAGGCGACGAGCACAATGTGGTGCCTTTATATCATCTTAACCAGCCCCACGTTATGGGCAAGCGTATTACTTACAATTAGGTGAACGCTTTGCTCGTCCTGCGGCCGCGGAGCATATTGATAAAGATGATTAATCTCATTATCACCAGACCAGCAGTAATCTGATAGTATAAGCGAGTTTTAGTAATTATGACTTACTAAATGATTTATTGGGGTGTAAGAGATCCCACATAACAACCCACAGGACCCAAGCCGACTTCATCTGCTCTTAATGAACCATGCTCACCAACAAACAAGGCTCTGGTTCCCCACGAATCAACATAAGGCCAGCATAGTATAAGAGAGCATAAATCCCCCAATATTGAGGGAGTCTAATGTCCAGCAATGGACGTATATTGACTGGTGAGGATAAAGAAATTATTTATTATAATGTAAGTTACATCTTTTGGTTATCGATATTTTATAACTGTTCCTCTTCCGGATGGATGAAAATATGGTGAAGCAAGACTTTGTCTTTTGCTTTAGCTGGTAAGGTTCATGATGACCATTACTTACTTCTAAATAGTCGTATGAACAGTCGGGATGGTCCTCTATGTGGAATATGTCGACAAATGTTAATTTTATGACGCTTCCTTCGGGACCTGGAAATTTAAAAACTTTACGAATTTGCTCATCCAAATTATACTACGAGGATAATCTGGACCTCACAGTATATATCCTTGGATTTGAACCTTGATCCTCCGTACAAGACAAAAGCTTTTATTATGAATGTACTAAGGATACCTTCCCTTGGTCAGTGTGGGACAAGACTCATGCCACAATATTCCTTTTTTGTCTCTAACTATTCTTTTACTTTTTACCCTAATTCATCTTTCCATATTTCAATCTTCCTTTCTTTCCTTTCCCCTTTTTATCTTTTCCTTTATACATTATGGTTCATTCGTTTATTCATTCTTTTATTGCATGTTAAAGTACTTAAATTGATGTTACTTTAAGGCAAGAGCAATAATTTCAATATAATATTAGGTCGTATGGATTTGGTAGTAATCGAAGATCTTCAGCAGAGATTAAAGGCAATTAGTAAGGATGATGATAATGACGATGATGGTGAAGGTCAGAATTATAAACATACCTTCAATTTTAGTCGTGCAGTCCACGTCGCCGTGATAGAACTTATTAGTGTCGTTCTTCGAGTAGGGATGACTGATTTGAGTTTTGCCCTTTTGATAGTAAAAGGTTTCACACCGCTCCGAGTCCTCCTCCCTCTTGAACCTCCTCCTCGGCCTGAGGATTTCTCTGAAAACCCTCAAGCCACCGTACCTTACAGAGGCCATTCCGGCCCCGTCTAAGACCCTAAGCACTGATTTATCAACGTTAAGTTTACTCCGTAACAGGTCCTCGTCGGCAGTGTTTCGATTAAAGTTAACCGCTAATCTATTATTAACTTTGGTCCTTACTGTTTCCATTGTTTGGTTTGTTATATCGACTGTGACGTCATCAGCTGGTTGGTTAAACTGAAGGCCAGTTCGCGCTTGACGTTTTGGATTGTCGTCATGAGCGCTCACCTGCTCCGATGCCATTCCGATGACGGAGCAAACTGGAAGAACGTTCAGTATTATCATATCTAATCTAAGAAGAAGTTCACTTGTCTTTAAGTGATAATCAACGCGAATTATTCTATTCATATAAAAACTTTTTTGAAATACTTAAAATTAGGGTCCAACAGGAGAACTTTTGCCTATTGGATTTCTGTTCCACAACGGGGGGTGGGTGATGCTGTTATAGGCGGAGCTATGCAGCTATTAAGCTATTCATCATCATTAGCTTACAGACGTCCACTGCTGGGATTGGGCCAGTTCCTACTACGTTGGTCTAATACGGGTTAGGGAGCCAGAGCCTCATTTATTATCAGAATGCAACATGAGCAGGTAAGGTTGGCTTAGGTCGCGTGAGTAGTATCTATGAGACCTTTTACACCCCTTAAATACTTCACTATTTTCTGCTTGTTACCAATCTAGTAATTTCACTAGCTACAACTCTATTCGAATCGGTACAGTGATCTGAATTCCTTTATACTATCCTGCTAATATCTTTCTTTTCTTGGCGTGCGTCCGTGCAGAATGGGATGTCGCAATGCCAAATTAATAGCTGACATATATATGTTTATAGCTATAATAATAAAGTTTTGAAATTAATAATTTTATATTAATTTTAATTTCGAATGTAACGGGCAACTACTGTGTGTATATGCTATCTATTGTGGTTTTCAGTTCGATAACACGGAACCCTATTTACTTTATTGTTGTAAAATGTTGTGTATCAGCGGAACCCATCGCTCAAAACGACCCTCAGCGTCATGTCTGCAAAGACACTCCAGACCCTCGACGGGTCCGCTCTGCAATGTAATAAATTATGTATTCAAGTGCCGCTTCCAGATAGTTCCGCTTGTAACGTTATAACGGAATGCTATTCATGCTATCGCGCTATAAGCTGTCGCTGTGATGATGATGTGATGACTTTCGTGTCATAAAAAGTCGATAATTTCCATGATATACACAGCACCGAAAAATGCTTGTTACGGCAGTAATATTACCATTTATTTATTTATTTCTTACACCTAGTGTAAAGGGCAGACTTAATGCCATTGGCATTATCTTACAATCTACCTTGAGTGGTGCAGAGATGTTATGAGGTAGGCAGGTGCATAGAGAAGTTAGAATAAAAGGTGTGTGACAATACATATGAAAAGAATATTAGATTATATCATAGTACATACACAACATTAAATTAGATACATAAAACAAATGTTATATATTTAATATAAATATATTAATAATACATAATATACTCATTACCATATACCATTCCAGTATACTAACATTTTATTATTTACTAGTGATAAAGCTGTTTCGGAATTCATCTAAATAACTATTGCAGCTGCTTTTACTGCTGCCTAGTAATGTGAAAAGTTACCTGTTTGAAGGGCAGTAGCTAATCCACCCCTCAACTCAGTAATATCATTATATTACTACAGTAACGAGACATGTATTTGCAACGAACGTGATCTAGTGTTACATATACTAACAAGCGCTATTAAGAGCAAATTAATCGTTACTTCGGTAACAGATTTAATTTTTTTTTAAAATTTAGAACATATTAATTTATTTACACTTTATTTGCATAATTACAACAAAAAGGAAAAACATTATGTACAAGAGAGACACAGTAAACAAAAAGCCGGACATAATGACACAAGGCATTCTCTTCCAGTCAACCTTTCATATTGTGAAGAGAAGAGAAAAAAAAATTACAAGTAGGTGCCACAAAAAAAAAACAATTAAAAATAATAATATAGTAAATACAAACATGGTTATACAAATAAACTACATAAGAA
>DWLS01001574.1:0-21151 GCA_018246255.1 Pachliopta kotzebuea | reverse complement strand
ACTTTTATTAAATTAGTATTATTATATATATATATATACGTGTAAGTGTACATAAAGAATAAATAAATAAATAAAATGAGGTTAGCTTGAGTCCCGTGAGTTGTATGGGACCTTTTACACCCCTTACATCTATAGGATTATAAATAGTATGAAATAAAATTGTAAAATGTTGGCTCTTAGGAATAAGTTATGAAGAAACCCAATAATTACTGAATTCATCTGAACTTAAATTTCATTCTTTAAAACAAACTAAACTTGATATGTGTGTTAAGGCACGTGATATTAAGTGTTGTACTAACTGCATATAAATTGAAGAATCGATTGATGTAGGATACGAACCCGGTACTACGTAACCATTCGGCTATCAGGACTTCTTCGTCGTGATAGGACTCTGACTTTTTTGATTAAAAATGAGCAACAATTTATGGTCTTAAGTTAAAAGTGTAAGTTATGTAGCTGTTAGTAAAAACAATACAGAATCCTAAATCAATTACGTTACCATGACATGGGGCTGGTCAGATCTAAGATCATTGTCTCTGGTTCAACTGAATTACGGCATGACGGAGTCATCGCTCACGGCCCAACGGCCCTACTTGATTTATCACCAACTTAATTGATTTATCATTATGTTTACGCTTGTTTACATTTAATAACTTATCCTTAGCTTAATGTTGAAGATTGATAGTTACAGTTTACATAAGTGATTCCCAAAGTGGTCTATATCGACACCTAAGGGTCTATAACACCCTGCAAAATCATAAATTAATTATTACATTGTTTTAAAAATTATAGTTAGATTGATCACAAAAATATTATTATTTAAAGGAAACACTGAAAAGTATTACTTGGACACTAAAATAAAAAAAAATCATATAATTCGGAACGAGCGTAACGTCCGCGGCCGGAGGGAATGATTTATAAAATCCCTCTTTGATTTTTAACGGCGACCCTCTTCACGGCACTCATAATGGCCCAAAACAAACCGCAGCCGGAGCCTTGGCTTTTAATATCTAATTTAACGAATTCAAATATCGCATCGGTGAATTAAGGAGATCTTCGTTCGTTTTTATTACATCACCACAGGATTATATAGAAATTGCATTTGGAGTTTTGATTCATCATCATCAGGCAGCGGCAATCCTTCTTGGATATAGGCGTCACCCAAGGAACGACACTTAGCCCGGTCTTCGTCTATATATATCCAGTTGTGATTCATCATCATCAGCCTGGTCATAAGCCTCAACCAATAATTAGGATTTAAGTCATCTTCCACGCTGCCCTAATGCTGTTTCGTTTGTTGATTAAAAAGACGTAGTTCATCTTTCTCATATGGTTGAAGTGATAATGAGCGAACGAGAAACCACAAAGAACGAATAGCTGATTGGAGCTGGTCCTTTAGTAGCAAACACCTCAATATTTGGCACTATAATTTAATCAAGGTCTTCCGCAACAATTTCTCGAAGGTTCATAACTGAGGGTGTAAGGTCTCCCACACAAAAATTCAAGGATCCAAGACAATGTCACTTGCTGGTGCATCCTGATAATCAACAAAATATGCTCTAATTCCTCACCAATCCGCATTGAGCCAGTGTGTTGAGAAACGACTTAAATCCCCCCACTATTAGATAAGCTAATGTCCAACAGTGGACGTCTATCTGCTGGTGAGGAAATCCATAGTTATCTCATAAACTTTATAAATACCATCGAGGAATTTCAAAAACATCCGTTTGAATTTTTTTTTTATTGTCCGAGATTTTGTTATGCATAAACATATTTCGCAGAAACGATCACAAAATAATATATGTCGGTGATATATCATTTGCTACGGCTTTATTATGTCCGGATTCAATTCGTTTATCATATATGTATGTATAAGTGGTCCCAGACAACACCACACGGAACCCAAGTCAACTTCACCTTTTCGTCGAGAATCCTGTTAATCAACAGTGTACTGGTACCTACCAACCTTCATTGGGCCAGAGTGATGGAAGACGGCCCAAATCCTAACACTATTTGGGTAGGCTTATGTCCAGCAATAGACGTCTATCGGCTGATGAAATAATTTATGCGGAGATTCTACAAGTTTTTTCTTACAGTATTTAATTACAATAGATATTAGTTAATAATATATTAGTCAATAACAAATTAGAAATAAAGAAGTATGAAGTTAGGTAAAGTCAATATATAGACGGGATCTTAGAGTATGAAGTATGGAAGAAAGAAAGTGGTCCTGTAAATAAAATGTAATAGAAGAATGAGGCAGACAGAAGTTGAATGAAAGAAAGAAATGAAAACAACATAATATCAAAGTAAGAGAAGATACAAGGGCCTAATAAAACTTTATTGAGAAACAATTTTTTTATGAAACGTAATTGGGATGCCTTCTTCGAAATCTTGGGCATAGATTCTTTAGTCAGGATATTCTATTTCCACCTGCATTTGCCGTTTAGTGGATTCGGCAGATTGGTTTGAGGTGGTTGTTCTTAAAGAAAACTTAATTTTCTACTTAAACAACGTAAAATTTCTTCTAAGAACCATCAAGTTATAGAATGAACTCCCGGCCGAGGTTTTTCCAAAGAGCTATAGATTAGAGTTCCTCTGCTCATTGCCAATATATTACTGAAGATTTAGAGGACAAGGAAAGCTTTGTTCCAAATCTAAAATAAAGGTATTTTGGACATTGGCAATCATGGTATCATCCAATATGTTCAAGAACCAACAATACCATCAACCCATAAAAACAAACCAACCAATTTGATATTTAACTGATCTATCTCATAATGAATTTCGCAGAATATGATTCACAGGAGAAACGTCACAAAAATCTATGGGTTAATGACCATTTTTCCGTATATCCAGTTAACGATTCCTCGTGCTAATTGGAACATACGTTGACCATAAATTATCTGGTCCGGAGCGATGATCGTGTGATTCGTATCCTTAATTAAAAACCGTTTACGATGTTGTAAATGTGTCTTAGAACATAGAGTTAAGAAACTATTGGTAAAGGAATTGTGTTATATATAGACTGTAAAATATTCCCAGAGTTGGGATTGGGAATATTCTCTCTTACGTAGGGAGTTTAGGTTGTTAATTTAACTAATGGAATGCGGTTCTTGAAACAATTTGGTTTGTTCATGATAATTTCCTTGAGGAGGTGAAGCGGGTCCCAAACAACACCTCACTAGACCCAAGTCAACTTCACCTGTACATAGTGCGCTCTGCTGTTTAGCAAATGAAGCTCTGGTTCCCCACTAACCAGGTTTGAAGACGGCAGAAATCATCCATTATTAGAGCGGGCAGTCCAGCAGTGGACGTCCATCGTCTGATATTGATGATGGCATATAACCAATGGGATTAATAGCGTCAATTCTTTCCTCGGGAAGGTTCCGAATCCCAATAGTAGGATTTTTTTGTATATTCTCCTTATCTTGGTCAGTGTAAGCCAAGGCTAGTTTACATCATTTAGTTTCCTTTTTTGGCTTCCATTTTCCATCATTTCCTCCGTTGTCCCAGTCATCCATTATTGTTTTATCATTCTTTCATCACTAGTTCTTTCTCTATACCTCCTAATTTGTTCATTTTACGTACTTTCTCTCCATTCTCTTTCGTACAGTTACGCCATAGTCGTTTATTGAGATCTTTAGTTTTTACATTTTCGTTATTTCTATTGCATTTGTTATTTTACCTTGTACATTTTCTCTGTTCCTTCCAATCTATCCAATGGAGAGATTAGTAATCATTGTATTAATAGAGCGCATCATCAGGCGCCGTAATATCACCATCAGGACGAACACGCAATGGTTACGGAAGCTCAACATAATATTTACGCAATTAGATTACGTTATGAATTAACAAAAGCCTTTCTAATCTACAGATAAGAAAGGCTTTATATGTATTGTGAAGTAAAACATTTGGTATAGACGTTTGAATGGTAAATAGTTTTGCCGTTTCTATACGTTGTTAAATCTGTTCGCGATAGTATCGACGGTAGCTCGTCATTAGAGGCCGTCTCGTACTTACGACAGAGGTTTAATTGCTCGCTATATATCACCTCGGCACTCTCGTCCCTCGAGTAGTGAGTGCTCTGTTGCGCCACAGTAGCAACTATTAACTTATTATTCACGCGCCTTCCAAGTTTTGGTATTGCCATATTCATGTACAGTTAAACTGTTTTACAATTAACGTATACGTAGCTATTATTTTTTTGTTATATCTTCCTATACTATAAATTTCTTATAGTTTTGTTTGATACGTTTTCATTTTCATTGTCTATAAATTGATCGATTGGGGTGATCTTTAGATCTATGTCCAGTGTTGACTCCAATTCATTGATTACGATGAAATAATACCTCAACGAGAGGATCAGGTCAGGACATATAAAGCAGATTAGAAAGTTTTTTTTTAATTCATAACGTAATTCAATTGCGTAAATATTAATTATGTTGAGCTTCCGTTTTCGTTATGCGTTTGATGGTGACATAACTGATGATGCGCTTTATTAATACGATGATAATAATCTCACTATTGGGATTCGGAACTTTTTTAAGGGAAGTTAATGCAAATCCTGGTTAAGTATAGTTATATATCATCATCATCAGCCGATTCGTTCACTGCTAAATATAGGTCTCTATAAATTGGTAGATTTGGGCTGTCTCCGATCACGCTGGCTCGTAGTTGATTAGTATGGAGCTAAAGCTTAGATTGTTGATTAGCAGGGTTCATCACGAGCATGTTAGCTTGGGTTCCGTGAGTTATTGTGGAAGATTCTTTCTTTTTTAATGGAGAAGTCGTCGAAGGTCACGGTCGTGAAGGCTTCGTCGGTCCCAGGGATTGAAGATGATCAGGAGATGAGAAAGCCGATAAGGTGGGAAGAGAAGAAAAATGATCCAATAGATGTAAGGAATCTCTTACACCTCTGTTATGATATTTGACAGATTCCTCATGTTTCTTCTCCGAAACTTGTGTCTCTTCTAGAAATTTTGTATCGTGTTAACTAAGCTATCACTATATCACGTGATAAATAATGAGTTATGTGATAGCATCTCGTTCAATTAACATTCCTCCGTGTAAATGTCAAAATGTCTCTCTGAAGCCGGAATCTCGTTTCTCATCACGGGTGTGAATTATTTCATTTTATTCTTCTTCTAAATCGTATATCCTCATCACAGGGTCGTGGTCATCATGAGTGAATCTTACGACTTCCTCGTCAGTTATAATGGAGTAGTGTTGCCATTGCCTTCTCCATTCCACATATTAGGACTATTGATTTTCATCACATAGATATGTAGATTTCCTCACGATTTTCTCCTTCACCGTCATACCGTGGTATTAGTTGGTGTTATACTGCTCAGATTTGAACCCGGTATTATCTGAGCCGAAGGCTGGTGTTGAAACTATAAGCTATCAATATTTTTAATCGATATTAATAATAGTCAGGTCATTATGTAAGAATTCAATCAGCAGTAATCGAGCTGTTACCGCGGATGGTGATCGATTTGATTGTTTCGTAATCGATTGATATAAATGATTTTATTTTTGACTTCAAGATGAGTAAGTACTCGTCGCCTTGAAAATTTAAAGTCTCATATCTTCTGATGATGATATTGTTGATCAGTCTTTTGCTAAATATACATCTGATTCTGGGCAAGATTACGAAGCCCACGGTCTATTAATATATCGTTTGGTAACAATTTTTCTTTATATACAACGAGACGTAAAGACAGCCTACAACTGATGGTAATACGTTTGCCTTTAACATCGCGGTGGTGAATCTGGTATATACAGCATTACTTGTTAAGTCTTCACCTTAGTAATTTAGCAAATATAACCCTTAAAATTTGAACAGTAATTTCACATTATTATTTATCAGTAGAAATAGTAGCTGGTACAGGAATTGTGTTAATCGCCTTAAAATAAATTATCACAGTTAATTATGAAACTACTTTTATTAAGTATCAATGAAAAGGGAAATCAAAAGAGTCTCAAGTTCGAGTCCGTAACGAGAATAAAAATGGAGAACTACCAACACTTCGCTTCTGATGCGATTTATTTTTATTAATCAACGATCCCTTACACAAATTAAATTAAGCCGAAGAATTGCCGTCGGAGGTGTATACCGCCACCGGGATTAAACCGACTCACATCAGTTACCAATAACGAGCCTTAACACTACGCAATAAGGTACATTTTACTTTGTATTATAAAGTTGAGTAATCGGTGGTCGAAACATGTCAGCGCGAATATTTTAGTTTTGCTTTTTAAGTTATTAAGGAATTTACGTCCCGCTGAGAGGTATCGGGTTGGTGTTTCTAAATTTTTGGGGTTTCTGGTGTTATTTTGGGGGTGGTGGGGGTTGGAGGAGGGGGGATAATTAATAATTAATGTATTTCATTTAATTTTTAAAGCAATTGATGTAATAGTACATAGAATTTCATAAATAATTATATATACAGATATACATTTTGATCCAGAGTAGCTTTGGAAGTAAGCGAGTTATGTGATAAGTAAAGGACTTATGTGATGGTAAGTGACTGTCGTAATGTTTAAAAATCATCATCTACAAAGTGGGAGGCTTGTTATCAACTTTTAGTTTTTTTTGCCATTGCTATATGCTGTAAAAATCGTTTAAGTTCTATACTTTATTCAAGTTGGTGCTATTTTATGGACTATATTTATTAAACTTCTTGTGGTTTGAATTCTGCATCAATGAATTCTTCAATTTATATGCAGTTAGTATAACACTAACTAAAATATCGTGCTCTGATGGTAAAGGTAACCATCGTGAGGAAACCTACATATCTATGAGATGACCATCAGACTGATATGTGAAATGGAGAAGGCAATGCCAACACCACTCCATTTTAACTGACACAAATCTTCAAACATAAGAACAGTATGTTTTTGATACGTGAATATAGCCTAGTAATTAGAATACTCTTCAACTCCGAAGGTACAGGCTTCGAATCCAGAACCAATGAATTTTAATCTATATGATAACCATCAGACTGATACGTGGAATTTAGAAGGCAATAGCAACAAAACTCCTTTATAAAGAGCTCAATTCGATGCTGTATCAACCCAATTAGCGCTATATCGGAATAGTTCCGCTCGTATTATTATCAAAAGTTAGTATACGATCTCTTCTATGGCGATACAAATGCAGTAAATACAGATTATGCAGAAATTCTTGTATAAAATATGTGTTTTTTTGTGCTATCAATAAATAGTTATATATACATCTATCTACACCAGTGATTCCCAAAGTGGTCTATAACGACCCCTAAGGGTCTATAACAACCTGCAAGGGCCTGAAATGAAATTGAGAGTCTACGATAGTGGATATCAACAAATCCTTCTCACTAAAAATATTGACTTATTGCTTATGTTATTTTATGTTACGTATATTTTACATAACAGACACAAAATTTTATTTTGTATAGTTTTAATTTAAGTTCCATTAATAAATGTATAAATTAACATGTTTTTATTTTAAGTTTTTAACACTAAACTTCACTACAGTTAGAAATTTACAGGAGATCGATATCAGGTAAGTAGGGGGTCTACACAACACGGAAAAACATAGCAAGGGGTCTACGACACAAAAAAGTTTGAGGAACTCTGTTCTATACAATGCGACAAAATAAATATATATTAAATCTCGATGTACTGACTTACTTTATATACACACGATGTAACCAACTAACGAATATCGACAATCACCAACATATATAATAAATATCGCTTCCAAATCGACGAACTCCATAAAGGTTAAGGTTTTATATTGCGGCATAAAGGTGCGGTCACACGCGCAGCGGGGAGCAAGGCATAAATACAGCATTTGTCACGGCATTAATACAACCAAAAGGGGTTTTTATCACATCACCCCCGCATTTGAAGGGTCCCGTATGTCTTGCTCCATACCAATCTTTTATACAAGTAAGACACATGTGAATAAAAACCCGCCGCCGGACAACTACACTCACATAATCAGTAGAAACACTAGGTTTAGGTTAATATGCCGTGGGCTGTGAGGTACTCGTATCAGATGAGCTGCATACAAAAGACGAGTCAACGCTAACATCGTCAGAGAATATATATATATATATATAACCAGCTAAAGGATTATCGACGATAACTATTTGCTTTGGTTATCTTCACCCTGGACCTTTTCATACGCCGGTGCCCGGGGTCGGCCTGGAGACAAGTGTGGGACTCGGCCTGGGCGACCCCTACCCACTAAACCTACCGCGAAAGCCATCAGCAGTTATTAATGCAATGAAAGAAGCAAACAAGGATCCTTATCCAAACTACGAAAGAACTAACTCTTCTCCTCGTAGTGTACTTTGTTAACTAACAAACGAGGCTCTGACTCTACATCAACCTGCATTGGGTTAACGTGGTGAAAATCCAAATCCTATCATTATTAAAGGTCCAAAATTCGACGTCTATCAGCTGATGATGACCTGTTTTAAAAGTTAATACTATTTGTCCACGTTGACGATGAAAAACCATATAACTGATAGATATCCACTGCTGGACCTCCTTCAAAGATTTCCACTCCGATCGGTTGTGCGCTGTCTCCATCCAGTGGATTCCGGCGACCTTCAGATTATAGTTTCTCTGAATAACTTTGATCAACCATCAACATATTATATGGGCGTAGACCTCAAATCCACAGCAGTCCAGGTCCAGGACATTCATCGCAACCTTTACGCTTTAATAGTATTCTATCGCTGTACTTCTTAGCAATAATCTCATTTCTATGTGGTACTGGTGGGTCTTTTTTGTGGGAGACTATCTGGGTACCACCGTAGTTTGTATTTCAAACACCGAATAGCGATGTGTGAACATTACTGTGTTCCAGTTTGAAGATAAGCTAGTGAAATTACTGGGGTGATGCGACAAAATCTATCACGTCGTCGTCTGTTCTTCGGCTAATTTTTGCCTTTGGGTACTACGTTTTATGAAAACGAGGACCTTCAAGATAAGAGAGTACTACTTCCTCATGATTTTGCTACTGTCCATTGGTGTCAGTAATGACTATAAAAAATAATATATCAGAAAAACTGTTAACATTTAGGACATAATACAGTTTATGGTAACAATTGATTTAAAGAGATCATATTAAAATAACTGATTTATTACAGGCGTATACAAAAAACTTGACTATTAAGGGCCATGTGCTAAACTAATCAAATTTCCACGCCAGTACGCAGAGCGTAAAGCGAAATGTTCGCATCGAGCGCACAATGAGTACATCGCGTTAAAAATCATAGGAAAAAAAGCATGATTTCGAGTAAAGAGCGATTGTTGTGTAAACTTGCGATCGGACGCGGCAAATGGGGCGGAAACGATCGCACAGCCTGTGTGAATACCGCCTAAAGACTATCACCATCACACCACACTCAACCTTATCCCAATAACAATAAACCTCAATTCAAGATAAAAACCTCACTATTAGTTGTTACAACAAAAAAATATATAATTTATTGTTATTTATTATTGATATCGGCCGTTTACTTAAATTGTGCTTATTATTTATTTTAAGTACATTTCACTTGAGCAAGTAATGGTTTCAGGATATGATGCGGGACTTCCGCTCGGTTATGAGTGGCGGCTTCTTTCATAACAATCGCTCGATTCTATTGCACAATATGCGAATTACCCGTAATAATGCATCAATTAATATCGATAGGTAATCATGAATAGGGATGTAAAAGGAATCGCATAATAATTCATCTAATTTACCTGGTAAATACTGTTCAAAGCGGCTTCTAACCAAATCGCATTGGGTAATAGTCTATGGAATGATGATGAATCATGAATATAATCTTTACTACTCCTTAGAAAGTAGTAATTTTATTTACTGTATTTACTAATGGCAACAATTGTCATGACCAAGAGAGTAATGTAATGGGAAGGAATATCCCAGCACTGGGAACTTAAAGTAGGAGCGTCTGTTGCTACAGACCGTCTAGGTAAGTACCGCCACAGCTCCTATTCCTACTGCCAAATAGTAATGTGGAAACATTACTGTGTTTACTGAAGGGTGATGTATGCTAGTTAAATTACTGGGGGTAACGATACAACCTTTTAATGTCTCAAGGCGAGTACAATGTGGTAATGTATACCATCTTTACCAGCGGTATGTTATTGGAAAGCGTATCACTTACAACCAGGTGAAAGCTTTGTTCCTCTTGTATATATATATTTATATTATTCCTATTACCAAAGGAACTAATTAAGTAACTTAATTCACAAATAATTATTGTTGGTTAATGAAAGCTTTTTCAAAGCCTATAACAAGTGTTTAAATTTTGTATTTTTTTCTTAGTTACATATATATTTGCTACCAATACTTATTGAAGTACGACTTCACACGACGGTGAAGTGGAGATCGTTAAGGGATAAGTATGCCCAGCAGTGGGCGATATTCGACTAACAATATAATATAGTCATTAAGAAAACCCTTAAGCCAGAGCCCTAAAACCAGAGTCTTGATAGCCTCTAAGTTAGTAGTTTCGAATTCTACATCAATTAATCATTCAATTTATATGCAATTAGTATAACAACTAATATAACGTGCTTTAAGATATATATCAAATCGCGTGGTTAAAAAGAACCAACAGTACAAATAAAAGTAAGTATTAAATTTAACATAACAAATGTACGGTACATTTTCATTTATTTGTGTAGATGTTTAGATAAACATAAAAGCGTTTTTAATTACGCGAACAATTAAGAGTGAAGATACAAAAAAAAATATATATGGAAACGTCAAAAGCAAAGCGGTCTATTAAAAGTCTCAAAACACCCTTTTATATAGATACGATCTCCCTCGCCACAGATTCCTATTAATCAGATGGAATGCGGCACGTAAAGAAAATAACAAGTCAAGCGAAGGTTTACAACTAAACAGCTGGATTCCGTTGAATTTTTTACTAATACTTGTATAAAATAGCAGATGTAGAACTGACCAAAGTAAAATCAAGTAGATACATAAACTAAGAACATACATTTAAAGTACTGAATACTAAATATTGCTCCATTAAATAATCCATATATAAATTGTATATATATAAATCGTGACAGGTCTCTGTTGTTGGAGACTGTATAGGTAGAAAAACAGCCGGCAAACATTACAGTAATCCGGTTTGGATGGTGCTGCATGCTAAAGAAATTACTGAGGTAATGAAACAACATCTAAAATCTCAAGGTGATGAGTTCAATATGGTACCATTTATACCATCTTAACCAGCGTATAGCGATATCCTCTGAAAATAATACAACAATAACGTAGCGATTCTTTGGTGATGAGCATAATATGGTGCAGTTTATATATTCTTTTCTATAGTTTATTCAGACCTTTGATGGATGGTAATAAAAAATGTTATTAGGTTTTTTAAGATATAAAAGAAGTCTTCCAGATTAGATACAACGTGGTTCAGCTCATCGTTTATAATAGGAACAGGATAGGAGTAGAACAACTTGCGAGTGTCGATGTACTCGTACAAATATTAGTAGAGCGTCTCCAAGAAAAAAGTGAATAGGAATTTACTAGGTTAAAGTAGCAGGTCGAGATAGTAGCATTGGTAGGTTAAAATGAATATGTTAACCTTTAAACTGCGTTGTAGGGAACCCTAAAAACACATGTATACAAGGAATAAAAACAAAATGGCATTAAGTAGACAGAAAAAAGTTCATTGAGCGGACCTCGCTTTCGGCTGGATCCGTTTACAATAAACGACCTTTAAGCAGCTCCTGTAGTTAGAATTTAAACTTTATAAGCTTATAGACAAGGTTCGAAGCTCGGGCCGTGTATGACAGGTATTCGTTTATCACCACGAGACGTCAAAGTTGGTACACCTGTTAAGAAAGACGCACTGAATCCTTTACGTGTTTTCGTAAGGCATTCTCACTGAGGTACAGTTTGTGTTTATTTTAAAAATTGCTAGTCATTATCCGTTTTATTAAATTAGTCGTATAACCGTTTTTTCTTTTAAAGTTTAACCTTTAAATTGGGTACTTTATTATCATCATTTCAGTCTGTCCATTGTTGAATTAGACTCCCAACTTTCCGGTACCGAGTCAAGCGACGCGACGAGCAAAGCGTTCTGAGGTAAGTGATACACATCACCACATTACTCTCATCCGCTTAAGATGTAAGATGTTTAATCTTGTTACCCCAGTAATTTCACTAGCATATTCCCTACAAATCGGAACAGAGTAATATTTGCATTATTCGACAGTAGACGTTATCAAGTCTTCGGCAATAGAGACCAATAATTCATAATCTTAATCTCAATGCTTTCTTCATTCATCTTCTAATTAAAATAATTGTTTATGACAGTTAATAAAGTAAACTTTACAGTAATAGGTACTTTACTTTATCTATGTTTATCTATTATAATCCTTTTAGATATAATCAGTTGGTTGTTTGTCCCCGCGGGTTGGGTCCTTGGCCCGGCGCCGACCTGTCTGGCCCGTCCCGATATCTCCCCGACTGTTGCCCTGATGCCTCAATATTCAATTCTCCACGTCAAAGCGGTTCCTATTGATGTCTCTTTTTTTAATATCCCATCGATGGAATTTGAACCGGTTGAGATAGACGAGAATTTGGAAACAGAGTCTTTATCTCACATGTCTTTGGATAAATTGGTGTAGTTGGTAATTTGAAATAAATTAATATGTTTAAAAGAAGTAGATAGTTTAGGTGGTGATATAGATTTCAAAATGGTCTTTTTTTTTATACGACTACGAGACGAGCCCTATGTTCAATTATTAGTAAGCGAAAAATCTGTCCATAACGTGGCGCTGGTTAGGATAGTATATATAGCACCGCATTACGCTCTTTACCTTGAGAATTTAGGTGTTTAGTCTCGCAACCCTTTAAACTAGAAAACAGTAATGGTTGCATATTATCATTTCTCAGTAGTAATAGAACTATTACCAATTAGCCGAGTTTGTATACACTGGATACAATATCTTAAACTTTAGCTTATAAATAGATACTACTATAAGTTGCTTATAGGCATTGTTTAATTGAGATCTTTGGATTTTTGGGTCGCCTGTTATACCTGCCTTCAGTACTAATTCTGTTCTATCCATGTCTCTTCAAGTGTTTTCTTTATCATTTTAAACTGTACTAACAATTTCCTTTACATCGATTTATATTTTAATAAGATCCATAAAATCTTTCGCAGATCTTGATTAGTTTCGCATTATTCTACTCGTATATTTGATGTATCCGATCCTGAGACCGGCTTACACAGTCCGATCTTATCGTACTCGCATTAGGGTTCGGAAATGCGACATTGAATGAGTGAGTTTACCTTTAAGTTTATTTTGTGTAGGGTCGTGAGTTACGGTACAACAATATAAGCTCGTGTGATATGGTAATATTGAAACGGAATAGTTCAAACGGTAACTAATAAATCTAGTTTTTAAAAAAATTATGTAGATTCAAATGGAATAGTAATCACTTTCCTCATCAAATAGATGTTACTGCTAGACATAGGCCTTCTCCTATAATGGAGAAATTTGGGCCGTCTTCCACCACACTGGCCTAATACAGATTGGTGGGGATCCAGCGTCTCGTTTGTTAATTGGATGCACCACGAGTTGGCTTGGATTCCGTGATGTGATACCCTTTACACCCTTAGTAATTACTAATAGGTACAATCTTACGACGCTGTAGAGTCGACTCCTTATTATTTAGTATATCATCGATTCAAATTAACAAAATATATACTAAGTTCGATTATTTTGTCTGTTGAAGATGCAAAAGTAAGGAAATGATGCGAATTTTGTTCTGTTTTTAATATTTTGTCATCATTATTAACAGCCTGCGGCAGTCCACTTCTAGATATAGGTCTATCACAAGGAACTTTAATACTAATACTTACACTTTACATAGTATTTTCAAATCAAAGATAGGTAAGCAAGGTTTATGACTCAAATTATGTAATGATTAAGAGAAAGATAAGAAAATAACTAAACAAGAAAGTAAAAGATCTTTACCCATAACACGGATAGAGAACGAATAAAAAAAATCATTAAATAATAACAAATATAAAGAGAAGGACGGAGGAAATAAAATGTATGAGAAATAACAATGATAAAAGTGTAATAATTAGTTTAAGGAAAAATGTAAAAATGCGGCGAATTTGGTTTGAGAGACGATGCATGAGAGAAGATATATATATACATGTAAGAAAAGGAATGAAAGGAATTGATGTATGATAGAGGAATAAGATTAGAGAAATGAAAAAGAATGACAAAAATAGACTTCTTTGGTACAGTTAATAGCAAAATAATCCAGTTTCTATTCAATTATATTCAAATTTTACTTTACAGGTTAAATAGAAGCGTACGTAAACAGATGTATTGTCAGACCGACGACATTAGAAGATCTAATCAAAACTGACAATAAACCTGTGTCCATACAATTTGAATGAAAAAAAGAAGAAAAAAAGCGATTGTTATTTCCGTGGAAACCTTATCATCTATTTATCTTAACTGATCAAATGTAATTGGATAAAAAAATAATCAATCAAACAATCGGCGTTTCCATTTTGGTTTCGCAATCTCCTCCCACACAAAAGACCGGGCCGCCACCAATAGGTTTTTGAATTGACGGAAAGGTGAAAAAAACTATTCAATTGAGTGCTTACTGAAGCTGATTGCACTCTTGTTACTAACACAAAGTCAAACGAAGAACAAAAAGCATCTACCAGCAGCTTTGGAGAGCTTCGTAAAGTTACGAAATAAAACGTATACGAATACAATCCAAACAAACGTAGATCCGTAATTACGAACGGTGAATACGAACAAGTGATTTCGGGGCCGACGATTTACCTGACACACTCCAACCGTCAAATTTTAATAACGAATCTTTCATCGCTTTCCCTGCTCATTTCGAAATTGACCACCTTGAATCACTAGCAGACAGTCAACAAGGTATACAATCGCCTGCCTCGGCCGCAGATGGTGGAATGCCGCAGCGCTGTAAACGTCAAGTTCTTTTTGAAACGTAAGACCATTAAAACGTAATGAGTGGCCGAAGAAGTGGTGCTTTCGTACGACCACGTGCCGTCCGACGAATGTTCGATACAAAGCGACCAACTACCGTTCAATGTGATACAATGGATGGAAATAATTGTACAATTAATGTCGTAAACTTTTGCCTCTAACGACACTCGAAACAGTCGAGACGTTGGAGTAATTTGGAGTCAAGAATCTTTTCTTTCTCCGGCAACAATCCTTTGTCTCGAGTGCGTGGAGTACAATTGCTACTTTATAACACTTGTGGCATGTGGCCGTAATCGTAAACGGCTCACGTTTAAATCAATTATAATGACTTACACGTTGCTCTGAATAATAATTAAACTTCCTTAAATATTGTCAGCTGTACTAGAATATAATACTAAATATAAAAGTATATTTAGTAAAATACTAGGATTCGTATCTAGTAAAAAATATATTTAGATTAACAGAACGATCTATTACAACGTATCAAGATACAGATGGTAATAAGAAAAGTAAAATTATTGCTAGTCGATAGTACCAATTTAGTTAATTTAGACAAAACTACTAAAATTTTAGTTTTTCCTTAAATATTATTATACGTTTTTTTTTGCTAAATGTTGATGTGATTATTTAATACACATAAAATTTAAGAAGAAGAATCGTTTCATTGAATTTTACATCGATTGTTTTAATATGTATACAAACGTATTAATTTAATTAATAATACATTAAAAACGCAGTAACCGTTGATTTTTAACATTAAATAGAATCAAAGGTGAGGTTTGTGTTAAGACTCCATTCGTTTCTTATTGTTACCTGACCACAGACCCATAAGACAAGGGCCACTATAATTCTATAAAAGCAAAGGGTGTACATAACGTAACCTAAAAATTTTCTTTTGTCCGATAAAATACTTTATTCTTTTAACTTTAAGGTTCACGATTGTTTCATAAATATAATTTACAATAGACAAAAATAAATCCGTGATATCGCATGAGTTAATTTTTACGCCCTGATGCCTCCTCTGAATTAAGTAATTTGGATTGTCTATGAGGGTGCTGTGTAAATAGATTTTCACACGATATGTATACCGCTCTACTCTCACACGTGTTTACAGTTCTGTATTAAAAAATCAATAAAAATAAAAACGGTGAATTCTAAAAAAAATTAAGGAGAAACTTATGAGTTTGAATTTAAAGGGCCTGATTAGGTTCTTTTGGAGTCAGCAATGCGCCAATGATACCTCTGGTACTGCTGGCGTTTGTTACAATCAGACTGTATGCCTGTTTGCTACCGCAAAGGTATGAATAAAAGAAATAAAGATGAAAGTTAGAGTTCCAAAATATCTCAAATCAAGGTAGCATGGAGAAGCACCTTGAGAAGAAAAATTATCGATGTAAATTTACAGTTACTGTTTGACGTTGCGTATAGTGTTTTTTAATATGAGAGACATACCCATTCAGAAGGTGACTGCTGGAAACCGGTCAATGACAAAGTAAGCAACAATAAAGATATGAGTGCGCATAAAAAGCGTTCAGGTCCCGAGGAAACGTACGCCCAGCGTCCGGACGCGGCCGTAATTGCCGATGTTTGTATAACAGGAGCCATTCACCAATACAGAAGCCGGGGAGAGATTTTTAAAAATACAACCTTTGAAATTTTTATCTTCACTTGTCTCGGCAAACAATGAGAGCAGCTCGAGTGGCCGGACCGACGAGCCGCGACAAAGGTGGTCAGGCTGCTGGCAAATCAAATATTATCACGCAGCTCGAGTATACCATGAGCCGAGCAAACAATAGTAAGGAAAGGATGAATGGACCGGTGAGAAAGGGCACCGGCCATTACAGCGCCTTGTTTAGCCGCGGGCGGGGCTTTTGTGCGATTATTAATGACAATTTTTGTTTGAAATACACTTAAAATATTTACAATACACAATTTTTATAGTCGCCAATTCTAAATAATATTATATACTGTGTATAACTGCGAAAGAAACAACAGAGTAGATAGCAGAAGAATGAGTATCTGATAAATTTATATAGGATACATTAACTGCAATCAAAACAGCGATACACAAAGCATTTACTATAAGAAACTAAAGATAAATGGATGAAATAAATAACAGAATGGTATCAAAAAGAACGTAAAAGGAGCAATTGGAGACAATGTAGACGATATGAAAGTTACTGGCCCAGAGTAGATGAGGTAAAGAGAGAGAGTAGAAATCTTTGGAGGAAGCGTTTGTCGAAAGACAACAGACAAAATAATGAAAGTTTACACATTAACATTTTATAATCTGATTGAAGGTTAAATAAAAAAATATGTACCTATTAACACTGAGACCTTCGGTTCGTATCCAGGGACATATGTTGATGGATTTTAAATATCCTTAGGAAAGATAAAATTGATCTTGACTAAGTCAAGTTGTTTTTTCAATGAAGCAACATAGTTTACCAGGCTGTTAACGGTGATGATGATAATTATACGATGGTATTGATACATGATATTGTTCACTTGATCTTTCAATACGAGAGGTTAAGTGAGGCTGTGCTCAGTATTATAATAATAAGGTTGGCTATTGGTGGCTTTGCTCCGGCGTCAGCTGCCACGAGCGAGGCTCATTGTAGTGAGCCCATCACAAAAGTGGTGTGTGAGGGCATTATTACCAGGGCCGTCCCGGGGGGAGGTTCGTTAGCGCGTCGCATTGAGACAATTCCTGTTTCGCGAATTCCTACAGACCAACAATGCCGTCCCAATACAATTCCCCGCGACGACAATGACGTCATTGTCATAAAATAGCCAATAGGTACAGAAATGACGGGTTACGATTCTCCTTTGTGAGGACGGCTCCAGCCGTGAGCGGCTCATTGTTCAGCGCATCCTCGGGGTGACGAGACAGAGTCCACAATGCCGCCGTGAGACGTATTTATAAACGTTATGATGTGAATGGATAATGTGAGGAGTGTTCAGCGGGTCCACAATGGGAGCGGGACCTTGGGCTTGTACAATTTGGAGATTAGGTCCGCGCGGGCACCGTTCTCGTCATCTTCATATTTCATATTTACATGATCTCTTATGTAGTAATCCCCAATGTAAATATTTTAACTGGACTTAATCAGATCCCAGGTGGTGGTACAGTATTCTTGACCTTAGGATTCATAGATTTTATATTCTATTTAGACCCAAATGTATAGTTCGAGAATTTTCTTTCAATCAGCGAAGCAAAGCGTTCAACGGATGATAATTCCATACGTATGCCCATAACAAGTTAGTATATAGACATAAAATGTTAAATCTCGTTACCTCAGTAATTTTACTAGCATATAGCACTCTTCTAACTGGAACACAGTAAGGTTTGGATATTAATATTTGACAGTAGAAATAAGAGTTTCAACCTCACCTGCTTGTTACACCTTGATAATTAATTATCGAGGCTCTGGTTTTCCATCCATCGTCATTGGGCCAGTGTGGTTGGATATGGCCCAAATCGCTCCACTGTTTGGGAAAGCCTATGTCCAACAGTGGACGTCTATCGTTTGATGTTGAAACTGTGTTAGAACTGGTTGTATCTTCAACTTTCTGTAGGGTAATTTTATTGAGACCCACCAAAATTTTTAATAAGAACGTCGACACCCAAAAAACAATCGATATAGGTAACTAAAATACCACGCTGCGAGCGGCCATTGTGGTACAGTGGAATAAAAGATAAAAGAAGTGGAAAGGAAAAAAAGATTGTCTCGTTTTTCTGTTTGAACAATGCGCCGTGTCAGCGACAGCCGTGCCTTCGGGACCGTCCAATCCGGGGAATCGAATCCTGGCCCGATTGCTCTTGTTTACTTTTAACTCAGTTGTTTTATTATACAAGCTTTCTATCAGATTTATTATTTATAATATAAAGTATTATAGTATAGAGGTTCTAAGTCGTGGGGTTATTAACCATTAAGCTGGAATAGTCAAAAGTTACAATTTTGAAAATTCCATAATTTTTAAATATCCTCAATTTACTTATCGACCCAATTTTCTTTATGTTGCTATTCATGAAAAATACATTTATATAATACATTAATATTAGGTTCAGGTTTATAATTTTTCTCATGAAAATAATATACGAGTGTGTAAACAAAGAGCTGCTTGATGACTCGTATCACTCACTCACTCATCATCAGGTGATTGCCTTGCGCATTTAATACCTAAATCAATTCTAGATCTATCTGTCATGTTGGTAGTAATAGGATTTTTTTATACCAGTCCAGCTCTAGTGTGACCATCATCATACTGCAAATCTACTGCAGCAACAATCTGTATGAAATTGAGAATATTGTGAGCCTCACTTATACTATACACGGTATTAACATCACTTAATATTAAGTGTCTAAAGCATATACATTGATATGAGGTATTAGTAGTAAATCTCTGTTACAACAAACCGTCTAGGTATGTACCACCGCAGCTTCTATCCCTACCGTTAAATAGTAATATACAAACATTACTGTGTTTACTGAAGGGTGATGTATGTTAAATTACTGCGGTAACGATACTACGAGTGTCTGAAGGCGAGTAACAATTTGGTGCTTTGTATATCATTTTAAGCAACTCTATGTTATAAAGTCAGCCAAAGAAAATAGTCACTTGATGGTAAGTGATACGCCTAATCATAACAATCTATCGCTAGTTAAGTTACACAGCATCAATGTTAAGTCTCGTTACCACAGTAATTTTACTATGCATACAACACCCTTCAACAAAGTAATGTTTGCATATTACTATTTGGCGGTAGGAATAGGAGCTGCGGTGGTAACTAACTAGACAGTTTGTTGTAACATGTATGTGCTTTAGACACTTAATATTAAGTGATGTTAATACCGTGTATAATATAAGTGAGGCTCATAATATTCTCAATTTCATACAGATTGTTGCTGCAGTAGATTTGCAGTATGATGATGGTCACAGTAGAGCTGGACGCGTAGGAATAAATCCTATTACTACCAACATGACATATTGATCTAGAATTGATTTAGGTATTAGATTAGTAAAGCATTCACCTGATGATGAGTGATAGGAATGCTTATAATAACGTGGTATTAACATGGTATACATGATAGAGTCGAAGCTTGGACCATATTGATCTAAGGATAGAGGATTTAATAAAAAATCGTATATACGGTACTACATTGGGCTCGTAGCGTTAAGATGTTAATTGTTAAGTTTTGTTACCGCAGTAATTTCACTAGCATACATCACACTTCAGTAAATAGTTCGCACAGTATTATTCGATTGCTGTATGAGCAAGTGTTGGAATAAATATATGAAAGAAGAAGTTGTGAAAATAATAGAGATGAGAAGAGGTTATAAGGAAGAGGAATTAATAAAAATTGAAGAAAGATCTGAATTACAGAGGAATTAATTAGAAAAGAAAAGCCGCGGTGGTATAGACAGTTTCTATCAACGGAAACCTTTCTCCGGAATGAAGTTAAACATTAAGTTTTAACTTTAAGTTTCGTGTGATGGTATTCAATGCTTAAATAACCAATGAATGGTTAAACGGATCGACTCCTGGGTATTGGATGTGGGAACATCAGAACCACGAGCCTAAAATAACACCATCCTTTTGTACTCGGATATTGGATTCTTGGATTGCGCGAGCGCATTGTGACAATCTTTCCCGCTTTGTGTTATTTTTTAATCTCGATACGTTCTCGGATCTCTTTGAATGGTATTTTTTTTGTTAATTTTGACACCTGACTCCGTTTGGGGTGAAGGGAGTAAAGGCTGATCAATTTTGCCCATTGTCAACCGCCTCCGTTGAAGAGGTGCGCCGGATGTGAGGGTCCCCGATTCATTGTTGTACCTTAGTTATGACTATCATAAACTATTTAAGTTATAAATATAACTTAACGAGTACAGACGATTAAATATATCTTAGAGGATTTACCGTCTTATATGTACTTTTGAATTTCACAAAAAGTTATGTGAACAAAAAAACATTGGTGATCATTAGAATTATATACATCACATTGTAATCGTTGCTTTGATTTGTTAGGTCTTATTCATCATCATCATCATCTATAGCTCTACAGCCGCGGGTGGGCCTTAGCCTGGTCAAGTAAATCTCTCCAGACCGATC